>PVIY010006267.1:0-88776 GCA_004026745.1 Myrmecophaga tridactyla
ATAATAACATACAAATATCTGTAGGATTTTGGATAATATTTTCATTTTTACAGATGAGATTAAAACTCAGAAAGGAAAGTAATTTCCTTAATTCCAACAAGAATTAGGCAGAATCAAAATTGAAATCTGAGTGTCTGATATCAAAACTATTCTTTTCTTAGATACTCTGTCGCTTGATATACTGACACTTCATCTACTTGGTATTACAGTAGTTCTATAATTCCTGTGTTATATATTCTTTCTTCCTTTTCTTTTTATTCTTTTTTTCTCCTCCCTTCCTTCTCTGCATTCTTTCCTCCCCCACTTTTTTTTTTTTTTTTGCTTTTTTTCTTCATTGTCTTCTTACTTTCCTTCTTACCGCTTTTCTTCCTTTCTTTCTACTAAATTTTCTATAGTTCTCCTAATTGAAGTACCTATTCACTATTTGGTAAGTTATAAAGCATGGTCATTTATCTGAACAGGCTTTATCTCTTGTGGCTATTTCTTTTTTTTTAATGGAAGGAAAGAGCATTCTCCTGTTAGTGATGTACAGTGCTGTTACCCCAAAGCTCTCTGGATGGGCTTTTACCTCTTCTTGACACAAATTTATGCAAAAGTCTCAAATGTGGGTGAGGGAGCATAAATACTTTGTTCTCACTTTCTTCTTCAACTTCAGTTTCGTATTTACTTTCTGTGCATGAAATAATCGAAAAGGAGACCCCAAAATTTTAGGAATGTGAATTTCCCAATCAAAGTTCTCAAATCCAAATTCTAGTTTTAAGCTTCACTATCCAACATTTCACAAGTAGAATTTTCTACTGGTAATATATATTGTTCATATATAAATATAATAATCTAATCTTCTTAAAACATTTTCCAATGGTTGATTCTATAGATAATTCAAGGAAACAGATTAAGGGGATGAGAAATACCATAATGCACAGGTTTGAAAATGTAACCTTTTGAGAAATAAAGGAGACACTTTACATATTTATTGGCCTCCATCATCCTAACAGCCCTTCCCAAAGATAATATTTGAAGTACAAGTATAATTCTTTTTTTAATCTCTCATTTTCATAGCTTATGCTTTTCACAAAGCCACCAATTTCTATTTCTCTAATTTACTTCTGAAAGAGAACTTGAGAAAATTAAAAAAAGATACATCATCAGCCTCACTTTTACTTGTTAATAATTGGGGAAAGCAACTTTTGGTGTTTTCTCCTTCCACTTCCTTTTGCGACAAAGGAAACAAGGTCAAGGACAAGTAATGCAAATGAGTAAGGCTAGGTGGTGATATTTATAGAACTCAGTGAATCAGATTCTTACAGTGTAAAAGCCTCACTCAATTGCTTTTAAGCAACCTGGGGGGTTATATTGGCTCTTCGAACTTCCCTCTCCACCAGGGTTTTCACACTGCTTCAAATATTAAAATCAGTCCTCTTCAGTTGTCCTGAACAATAGGAAGGAATAAGGAAGTAGTATCACAGCATTCCTCTGAAAATGGCCATTTGAGGAAAATGTTGCTTAGAGATGAAACAACTTACCTGCAGTGACATAACTAATCCAAGTTAGAACTAAGAGTCAGAGCCAGATTGTTCCACTATATAATTCTGAACTCCTTACACACCTAATTCAATTTTTAAAATAAATGTGAGTGTGGGTTTTATGATATAGCTTTGAGTTCTGATTTCTAATAATTTCAGAGTAGTTTGTTCTGGACTAATTCCCTGCTAATAATAAATAATTTTTTTTTTTTTTTTTTTTTTTTTTTTAAGAAATGTTGAAGGCATTGGAGAGTGACCAAAAGCAAGCAGAATCTGGAGGGAATTCAACTCTTGAAAGTCAGGAATCACACTGGGTGAGATCCATGGTAATATAGCTTTTTTTTTCCCTGGAAGGTAATACCCAGTTTTCCCAGCCAGGGATGGATAAAAATAAAACAGGAAGACACAGTTTCATTAGCTTGATGAGTCAGAGTATAAAGTTTGATGATCCAAAGGGATTGGGAATTGAAGATGGAAGGGAAATCCCAGAAAAACTGGAATCACAAAGGAGGATGTTCCAAAATTGACATATAAATTCCCTTCAAATATTTCAAGCCTTGAATTGTGTATTTGAAGTGAGGCTCCAAGAGCTCAGGAGGAAAACAGCAGATTAAAGACGGAGATATCTCCTGCCAGGAAGGAGAACGGATAAGAAATTCGGATTCCATTAAGTCAGAAGCTTGGTATATACATTGGGCTTTCTGTCGACCCCTCAAAAGAATTAGGACTACATTCCAAGAACTAAGGTATTCACGTTAGAAGTAAGGGTATGACCAAAATAGACCCTCTACAAAGCTTAAAATAAAGCTTCTACCAGTTCAAATCGATTCTCAGTAACTTAACTGCCTTCTAGAACAAAATTCTTCATTCTTTCTAGAAAGATAGAATTCAGAGTCCCCCAAATCTGTAATTAACAATATAATGAATATATTAGCAGCTATAGAAAGAGAAAAATCAATTAATAGAAACAGATTGACAGATGAACCGGGTGTAGAATTTTAAGGCAGGACTTAAAAAAAACCTTTGATAAATACATTAAATAATCTGCAGGGATGATGAAAACAAACATACAAATATAAAAATATGATAGTAAGAGTACAAAAGAAAGGTGGGCAGTGGTGGTGCAGTGGCAGAGTTCTCCCCTGGCATGCCAGAGACCTGAGTTCGATTCCCGATGCCTGCCCTTGCCCCAAAAAAAGTACAGAAGAAAGAAGAGGTATAAATAGAATCACACTGTTACAAAGTTCTTATATTAATCACTAAGTGGTACAACATTAATGTCAAGATAGACTGTGATAAATTTAGAACATATATGATAACCTCTATAAGAACTATATAAAAGATCATTTAGAGTAGTTAAGTAAAAAGCCATTGTAGAAAATTGAATGAAATACAAGAAAATGTTTGATTAATTACAAGAAAACAGCAAAGGCAGAATAAAGAAACAAAAAAAATAGAAAGAAGAAAATAATAAGATGATAGACATAAACCCAACCATATTAATAATTATATTAGACTGACATATGACTTTTAATTATTATGAGATTTTCCTCCAAATATTTCAAGGCATTCTTACGGTAATCATAACCTCATTTTCATCAATGCTACTGATAGTAAAAATTTATTTATCAAATTTATAAATGACTAAAAGGCGATTTTAGAAGATTGCACTTTGATTTGCTAATAGAATCACTGGAAGGAGATACCAACCAACCCACTATTACCACCTCAGATCAGAAAGATGGGCTAAACCTCATAAGATGAAATAAATTACAGAGTTGGAAAGATCTCGCCTAGTAATAATAATAATAATAATAAGATATAAATGGGAAATGTCAATTTAAATTGTGATAGTAGAACTGAATGAGGAAGTCCAGTTCAATGAATGAATCAGAGTCTATGAATTACAAGTGGAATACATTTAATTTGCATGGTTTTAAGGGAGGTTATATTCAATTAGAGTATATTCAGAGGAGAATGAGTAATGAAGGGTTAAGAAATCATATCCCCAAAAATTGATGCTTAAAAAATACTTAATGTTTACTAAGGTTGATTGTAAAGGTTCTGAAATGGATAACACTATACTGTGTGATGGAAGCACAATATTTTAAGTGTAATTAACAGAGCTGATGTGAGAATGCTCAAAAGAGGAAGATTAGGGTCATGTATGTCACCAGAAAGAAAGCTAGAGATAGAAACTGGCACTGTATAACCCAGAGTGGGTGATGATGGTGGTTAATTGTACAAAATAAAGAAGATTTTACATGAACTAGAATAAATGTATGTCACTGTTACAAAGTGTTAATAATGGAGTGGTATATGGGAAAAATGCAATTCATGTAAACAAAAGTGTACAGTTTACAGTAATGCTGTAACATTTTTTCATCAAGTATAACAAAGACTCTATACCAAGGCTAAATGTCAGTAATAGGGGATTATAAGGGGTTATGGGTTATGGGATTTTTTTCTTTCTTTTTAGAAAAATATGGGAATGTTCTCATATAGATTGTGGTGGTAAATGCATAACTATGCGACGATACCATTGATTGTACACTAAGGATGGATTTTATGATGTGTGAATAAAATTGTTTTTTAAAAAAGTTATGTCCATCAAGGATAAAGCTGTAGCTTAAGGGAACAATTAAGTTGGAGAAGAAAGAGCTCTGGGAGATGTAATATGTGAGGGACCCTGGTGAAGAAATGAGTTAATCTTCTGCAGAGCTACAAATGGCAGACAGAGCTATCAGCCCCTGCCTCCTCCAACCCTTGTCTAGGAATCATTCAATAACGTAAGCTATTTATATGATCTACACTCTCTGGGTACCAGAATCCTGACTGCTACTAAATGAGTGTCATCATTTTATTCTGGGCATTATCATGGCTCTCAGTTGATTTGAAATAATCAACACATGTTTTTAAAACAATGACTGTGTGTGTGCATGTGTGTGATATGTATGCACATACATCCTAGTCTGTCTACAACAATCAACTGACACAACCATTTGATGGGCGAAGTTATAGTAGTTGTCTCTGGCTCTGTTCAGTCTGGGTCTTCTTCTCCCATCTGGATTCTGCTTCAGTCCATCTTCTTTGAAGTATTACATGAGGATAGTTTAGATATGGCTAGTCCTTTCACTTAGTGCTCCTCTGCTATTTCAAGAGAACTCTCTGTCTTCATAGAATTGTTCAAACTTCTTGCATATGGGATTGATATTTACTTAGCTCTAGATATTTCTCTTTTTTCTTTGCTTTTGCCTGGGTCCTAGTTAAAGTCTAGTGCATTACATTTCTTTTTCAAGAAGCTGCCAAGGGGAAAGAGCTTTTCTCTTGCAGTGTGGCATAGTGATTGAGTGCAAACTCAGGAGCCAGACTGCCACCAGGCAAATCCTAGCCCTGCTACATAACAGCTGTGGGACCTCGGACATGTTAATTAACCTTGTTATGTTTCAGTACTGAGCTCACCGTGTTGTTTGAGTATTAAATGATTTAATAATAGCAAAGTGCTTAGAATGGTGCCTAGTATAAAATAAGCACTATCATAATTTTTATTACTCTGTTATACATCTGGAATGCCATCTGGTAAAAGTTTCCTATGTAATGTATTAGTCATCCCTCGGTGTGCTACGGGAACCACTTGATATTATAGCACAGACTTTTGCTTTTTATTCAGCACGCTTGTTAAATATTTGTGTTAAAACTGCTTGTTCACATGTCTGTTTCTTCTACTAACTTGAGAGATTCTTGAGGTCAGAGGTAATGTCTTACATTAACTGCAATAGAACTTGATATATGCACAATGAAATCTCACTGGATCAACACTTTTTGAAACTTTAGAGAGGCATCATTCATTTGGCATAGAGAAAAAGTAACAAGCTTTACAAAATAAAATGGGCTTCCTTTTCATTAAACAAAAAAGCTTGGAATCCATATGTCAAAAATATTATAAAGGGATTTCAACACAGAATCAGAATTTTAAAAATTATCCCCTGCCTTTTCCAAATTCTGTTATTTTATTTTCTATTCTCTGAATATATATTTATTTAGCATTTATAACTAACCATGCACTTCATAGTAAGAAGTGAAAAAATAGCACATAATCACAGGTAACTTTCTAGACTGAAGATGAACAAATGAACAACTAAAATAAATAATTCAAACTTTAACAGTGGTAATCACAGTTTGCCCTACAGGATCAGCTCTAATGGGAGGTCACCTGAATACATGAGTGCGGAGCTAAGTAAAGAAGGATGAGTGACAGCCTGTGAAATGATCAAGTAGGAGAGGGCCTTGTAGGACAAAAGTTCTGGATGGTGATGATGGTAGCACAATATTATGAACACAATTAACAATGCTGATACGATTTAAATGGAAATGTTAGATTGTATATACGGTAACAGAATACATTTTTAAAAAATTATTGGAACTACACTACACAAACAGTGAACTTTAAATTAAACCATAGATTTTAATTAATAATACAATTGTAAAAATGTACTATCCTCACTTGTAACAAATGTTCCACACTAATGCAAGATGTTGGTGGTGGGGTGGTATATGGGAATCCTGTATTTTTATGTGTGATTATTTTGTCAGCACACAACTTCTCTGATAAAGAAAAAATTTATCTCTAGTAACATTTTAGGAGATACGAGCTAACCCTGTAATCCCATTTCTCAGCACAGAAAGTAAAGACATAGTAAAGTAAAAGGAATGTCTTGTTCTAAGCTTCTTATTAATATCCAAATTTTAAAAATTTATATCCTCCATTCTACATAGTTGTGTCTTTCTATATGTATATGATAATTTTAGAGTCTATTCTAGACCCCTTCTAAAATTTAACTTTATTATCTTGTTTAGTTCTCATAATAACACATTCTAACATCGTATTAGTCAGGGTTCTCTCGGGAAACAGAACCAATAGGAGATATCTGTAAAAATGAGATTTTATGGAAGTGTCTCACACAACTATGGGGATGTATGAATCCAAATCTGAAGGGCAGGTGGCAAGCTGGAAACTCTGATGAAGATTTATGACGAATTCCCCAGGAGAAGCTGGCTGGCTGAAGTAGAGATGAAAGTTCTCTTTTCTGACTGCTGAAGTCATCAGTTCTCCTTTAAAGCTTCCTTCTGATTGGATTAGAAGGAATTGTCTTACAAAATTGTGGGGGCTGGCAAGTCCATATTCCATAGGGCAAACCTCAGGTTGGAAATTCTAGTGAAGGGGATGCTGAAATCTTGAGTCTGAATTCCTTAGTTGAAACAGGTAGGTTGGGAATTTATGAAACATGGGTTGTTGAAGTCTTGAGGTAGAAATCATTATGATCTTGAATCTCAGTTCTTGCTGCTAAGACCCCCAAATGCATGAATGAGGCCTACCCACATTATGGAGGGCAATCTCCTTTACTATAAGTCAACTGTTAATAGATGCTGATCCCAAATATGAAATACCTCCACAGTAGCAACTAGGCCAGTGATTGACCAAAGAATTGGACACGCATAGTCAAGTGGACACAAAATTAACCATCATGGGGTATTTTCTACTCCTACACCACTTCTTTTCCTCAAGAGGTATCTGTTCCACTCCCTCACTCCTTTCTTGGAGTCATATTTCCTAAGAACAGAAGCAGCTGGGATTTTCAATGACAGTTTGGCAGACACTTTGAATTTGTTCATTTACTGTACATTGCAATGTCCCTCTATGAACAGAGCCTGGAAAGCTAAAAACTCTTTCCAAGTCTCTCTTATAGCCAAGGTTCCCAGGTATGACACAGGTCTTGCCAATCAGGCCCCTCTTTTGAGTTCTAGATTTTCAAAAGTCAAATAAGGAAGGAAGCAGGACTTGGGATTGCATTTAGTGTCCTGTGGCAGAGGCAGTATGGTCCCAGATCTAGCAGCTTTGATGACATTTTCCTGGCTCTATGGCTTTCTGATCATGGTGGAAGCAGCAGATTTCTTGACGATCCAGTTCTGCCCTGTGGTTTTGGGAGTCTGTCCTGGAAATCCAACCTAGAGTTTATTTCTTTTCCCTTTGAACTAGTTTAACATCTTTTAACATCATTATCATTTCTGCTTGCATTTCATTAAATAATAAACACCTCTCAACTTAAACTATCTAAAATGGATTTTGTTCTCAGAGGCTGAACCCTGCTTATTACACACAGAGAAGGGCATTGAAGCAACCCCCCAAACTGAGAATTCTTGAAGGGTCAGAGTTCTGAAAGGGCTCTGTGTTTTTGACTGTAGATTTAGCACATGATCCTTCTGCTTCTTTGAGCCCTGGAAACTCTCACTTAGGCCTTAACTCCCCTAAAACAAGGGTGACTAATGGGTTTTATGAAGAGCTTTGTTTGCTGGAAAAGTCAATGCTTCCAGCAGGTTTTTTTTTTTTTCAGCCCTGTCAAGTACAGTGAATGCCATTTTATTGTCATTTCTAGTTACCAAGTTTGGAGGCTTTGAGGTAGAATGGAATCTTCTGACCCTTAGGGGCTGGAGAAGACAAAATCCCGTCTTCTAACCAGGACCACACCTGAACAAGTCCATCACTGCTTAATGGTAGGAAAGGTTTTCTGCTCATGTGCATGATTCAAATATATTCCATTTTAACAGGTGAACAACAACCTTTTCAAAGTGATTGACGGTATAAAATATCATTTAAACAATTTCTCCAATATTTCCCTTTTCAATTTACCTCATTATTCTTCCAGTTGGGCAGTTATTCCTAAATACCCTTGATGCAATTTTATGTTGATTTTTTCTTATCTAGAACTCATTAGTATAACCTAAGGTGATTTGGGTTGTGTGTAAGTCATTTTAATTTGCATAATGAGCCCCAATGTCCCTCTGGTATGAACTAAGAATTAAGGAAAAAAAATTATGGTTTCAGGAGACCTGTAAAATTGCTTCCTTTTTTTTTCCTTTTGGTGGGGGTGGGAGATCCCTTTATAATCTTCTAATCAGGGTATGAAGACAGTAGAGCCAAAGTAGCAAAACAGACGACTTCAATGACTAGGAACTGCAATAAATTCACTCTAGGAAGGACAAGATGTCATTTTTGCAGGGAAAAAAAGGTCGCTCTTTTACACATGATCTTTTAAAGGCCAATAAACTACTTCCAGATAGAGCTCTGAGGGAGAACTATTTCTTGGGCAGTCTCCAAGAAGAAAAAGAAAGCTGATCTGGAACCAAATACATATCCCTAAAGAGCAGAACGTTCCTGATCAGGCAAATGACTACAGGAATTTAGGGCTCTGCCATAATATGAATAGCTTCCATAATATGTGTTTCGTTCTTTTGCCCATAGTTGACATTTAATGATCCTAGTAATAAATTACATTCATAGCCCCATTTGACCTTTACAACAACTCTATGGAGTTGATGCCATTATTGCCATCACTTTAGAGATTAAGGAATTGAAGCTCAGAAATATCTGGTAATTTATCCAGTATCACAAACAGTGAAGAGTACAGCCAAGATTACAACCTAGGCGATATAATTTCAGTACATGAGCTTCTCCTAGTACCTCTTACACTACACTTAAGCTCTACCATCTAGGTGTTCCCAGAAGCCTGCCAGAGTCACCTGGATCATTGAGGAAGTACCCATTAGACACTAGACCAACACACCAACATGATAGCACTACCAATGACACCTACCCAGAACTGACCATAGTAAAGTAACTAGTCTTCTGATGGGCTCCATTGTACCAAAGCGCTGTGCACAGATTTGGTGGTCTAGATATAAAGTTCTTCTATTCAGGATCTCCACACACGGAGAGATGATAAAAAATTATTTTAGCACACATGAACTATTTTTATTTTTATTTCTTTGATTACACTGTGGTCAGATTATTTTTAAAATGATGTCTACTAAGCTCTTTAATGTGGGTTTATTTCCAAGTTTCTAGATATGACTTTTAATCTGAAGGCATCAGAAATACTCATTCCTGAGGAAATTTGGGGCTTTCTATCACTGACACACTATCAATGTTGCATTCATAGGCTGCTGGAGCAGGGTGATTCTGATTGGGACAGAGCATGGTATAGTTAAAAAGGGCAATTTTTAAAGCAGACAATCATGAGTTTAAATTCCTGCTCCATCATTTGTTACCTTTGTGAACCTGGGTATATCGCTGAAAGTCTCTGAACTTCCATTACCTCACCTTTAAAATAGAGAGAAAAAAAACCAAAAACCCACTTCCTGTTAGTTTGATAAAAGGATCAGAGATAAGGTTTAAAATCTAGTTGCACAATGGTAGAGCACCACATTATAAAGTATTTTAAAAAGGGAGGCTACACCTGTTATAATGATGGCAGCCAAAATACTGGGAGACTAAGTTAGGCATTACCTCCTTGCATAAGAGGCTAGAAAGAATGAGGGGTAGGTAACAGGAGACATTTTCCGTCACCCACACATAAAAGGCAGCCATATTGTATTTTCCGAGTTACAAGGACTTTCCTTCAAATAGTTTTTATCAACTCTTTGCTCACAGGACAAAAAAACAGATGGGCAGTTAACCAAAAGACAGACAAATTCCATCAAATCTTTGATTTTGGAGAGAAGTCTAAGTTTGAAGAGGTAAATGTGGCCCAGTTGTCAAAAGAGAGAGGTTGGAGAACATCACCACTTTGGCAGAGTTTGGTTAGTCCTAAAAGTATTAGGGATTAAGAGTGCTCTACAAGGGGCAGCTCCTCAGAGATTGGGGGCATACTTGGAGCAGTAGTGCCTGACCAACAGGGGGCATTCCAGAACTTATGCAGCTGCAGTGAGGATAGGTAGAATTTTAGATTCAGGAACCTGGCCTTAAACAGGCACCAGCAGCCCAGGATTCTTGCGTTACACAGCAAAAGGAATGAGGCACCTTCATGATGACAGAGATTGAGTATTTAGTAGACTGAATTTGGTAGGGAGAAAGAAGAAATATCACATTCCTTCAACTTATGTATTGTGGAATCATTATTTATAGCCCCCCTCCACAGTGCCTTAACAAAAGACATAGACTATTTTAAAAATTGTTAATATTGAGTTCTCATTCTCTTTTAGTGTTGAAAGATTCTGACCTTCTCTTCTCCTCCCCCAAAGTAAAGAATACAGCATTTATAAAAAGATTAAAGGTGGAGGATAATGAACTGATCATTACTAGTTTAGATAAGTTTTCTCTCAATATGAATTAAGGCTTCAAAAACTAGATATTAAGGGGAGACGAGTAGTGACAAAGAAGAAAGACAAATAACAATTGAATACCCTACTATATGCTTGGTACTATGCTATGTCTTAGGGAGGTAGATATTATCACCTCCATATTTGTAGACATGGACAGTCTCATACACTTTATAAAATTTTGTCTGAACTCATACTGCTAATAAGCTGCAAAGATGAAATTTACAACAGGACTTTTCCTGCAAGCTATTGTTCTTTCTCCCATATCTAAGTTGTCTCTGGATAGTGCCTGCTGCTTGCTGGAGTCGGGTGGGGGTGGATTGGGTGTGGAAATACGGAAGGCAAGTCTTAGGTGTCTTCAGTTTAGTTTTTAAAATATTATGTCACATGCTTTTTATCATGGAAATGCTAATTTTAAAAGGGCTGAAGACTTTTTTCTAAACTTAGAAATTTCTAGCTATGAGGCTAAAATTTTAGGTCCAAGAAACAAGAGTGATGGGAACTATGAACCATTCCAAAAAAGACTCTGGGGTCCTGACAGCAGCACCATGTCCTGTGGTGAGTTGTCTTGGGAAGAGTTGTACTGAGGTTTTGATTTTTTTCAGTCCTCAGCTCACCTGCTCATGCTGTTCACACCTGTGAATTTGGGCAAGACCGTCCTTTCTATTCATTTGTGTGGTAGGAAAAGGCTTTAATTTGTTGGGGCAACCATAAAGCGCAAGACAATCTGGTTGTTTTAAATTATACATACTCTTCTTAATTTGACACTCACTACATATATACAGAAATAGGAAGTCTTATTATCTTTTTCCATGAACAATTTCTTTTATTCTTTCTGAAACAGAATTTGACTCAAATCATCCACCATAAATGCCCTGCCCTGTGAAAGAATTTAGCTGAAAACCACATGCATGAAATGGGATATCTTATCTTACCCGTGGATCTGGAAGCACAGGCCATATTTGTCTGGAAGTTTTTTTTTTTCTGATACATTTCACACATTAAGAAAAAAGCAGAAGAAATGCAAATTTGAAAAATGCTGGCAAAATAATTATAGTAGTTCTTGAAATACCCATAAAGGCTGGGTGAAAATTAAGAATGCTTATGTATGAAGACGCAAAGCAGCATTGCTAATTTTAGAATGGAAAGGCTTTTCTCCTTGTCTTACCCCCATCCCCCATGCTCAGCAAGCAATATTTCCAGCAAGCAAGTCGTGTACAAACAATATATTAAGCAGATGAAATAAATACAATGAGATGAGGTGGATATTGTGGACTTCTGAGGACAACATTATTTCCATTCTAAATTTCCAATCACACTGTCCTGCACCAGAGTGTAAACCAAAGATGAGGAAGATACTTCAGAAGCAATTGGTGCTTCGGTCAACAGAGAGGATGACTGAACAGAATGGATGTAAATATCACTTAGAATGTCCTACAGTGTAACTCTTCCTCTTGTTCAATGTATGTTCTTCCTCAAAATCACCATGTGGTTTTGGATATTTCTTTGCATAAAATATCTTCCTTTGTGTGAGGCATGTCCACCTCTTCCCTTCTGCCTATGCTTCTATCCATTTCTCTCCATGACAAACGTCTCAGGGACATTGAGATGAGAAGATAATTTTTCAGGTCTCAATTCAACTCACTTTCATTATGAGTTCCTTTTTTCTTTGACTTTATTCCCTTCCTCCTTTTATTTTTCTATTTCCTTTCACTTTCTTCTCCCTCAAGGGCATCTGTTCTAATGTTTTAAATATATGTCACTAACTATATATGAATTAAAAAAAGTGTTTATGTGTGTATGTGCTTTTAATTTACATAAGTAAAATCATGCACTGGATCTCACTTTTTTATTTCTTACTTTTTAAAGTTAGCATGGTGTTGTAGAAAGGAAAAATCTGTTCATGTGTCTTAGCCTCAGTTCTCCTGAAAGATCCTGAGAGGCTTATACACAGATCATTTGTTTGCAAATGATCCCAGAGTGATGGTGTGAGGAACAAAAAGAGTGATCAGGGAAAGGAACCAAGGAGATACACAAATATGTTATAAGTTGATACAGCATGCTATACCTATGACGGGGCTTGATATCTCAGGACCTTCTTGGGAGTCTTATGAAATGTGTCTCAGAATTGTCACTCCAGGGGATCAAAGTGTAAAGTATGATTGGCTTCTGTCTTCTGGAGCGCTTTATAATATTTCATTGGTTGTATGTATCACATTTTACTTACAGTCTCCTTATGTAACATTACTCTCTGAAACCAGGACTGTAGTGAGTATCTACTCAGATATCTGAAATGTAGCATGTGCATAAACATATTTATTTTCACTAAGTACCACCAGTTGTCTTTCCATAATGACCATGGCATTCTAAACTCCCATCAACAGCGCTTGTGGATCTTGTTTCCCCACATCCTCATGAATACTTATCATCTGATTGTCTACATTTTATCAGGATAATGGGTTTAAAGAGATAGTTCATATTTTATGTTACATTTTTTTGTGGATTAATACTGATACAGAACCTCTTTATTACCAATTTTAGGCCATTCAGTTTCTCCTTCTGTTAAAATATCATCATATCTTATCCTCTGTGTCTGCTTGTTAGCATACTTTTTTTGCTGGTTTGACGAAGTTATTAATATTCTGTATATTAACCCTTATTTTATATCAGATACTGGAAATATGTCCCCCAGTCAATCACTAATCTGGTATTTTTTATTGACTAAAGATCCTTAATTTAGACATGGAAAATTCCAGGCAGTCTGCCTCAAGAACTTGTACTCTTGACCACTACATTAAGCAACCCAACAAGTATTCATTTCTCAAATAACACGCATTGCTGTCTCCACCACAGCTGACAAGCCCTGACGACAAACATGAACTAAAATACTGAAGTGCATATTCTAAGTAGGGGGACTTCATGGTCACATTTGAATTGTTGGGCACAAATGCCTAATCGCCTCCAGGACATCGTCAAGATTAAATATTCCTTAAACTTGTTTTACTCAGACAATGACCAATATCTTGGGCCCTCTCAGTTGGGAGACAATTCTCTGAGGGTCTTTTATGTTTCTGAATGTCTTGGAAGTAGAGGCACTGACTACTTTTGTTCTAGATTATCCTTTCAAGGATGGTTGTTGTCTTAGTTTGCCAGGGCTGCTGTAACAAGGACCTCTGACTACTTGGCTTAAACAGGAGGAATTTATCTCACAGTTTTGGAAGCTAGAAGCCCAAAATCAAGGTATTGGCAGGACCATGCCTTCTCTAAAGTCTATAGGGCTCTGTTGATGACAATGAATGACTCAGTCTCTACCCTATCACATAGCCATCTGTCTCCCTACTGTGTTCAAATTTCCTCTGCTTATGAAGACTCCAATCTCAGCCCCATGCTGATTCAGTTTCACTTCTCCTTAACTATTACCATCTTCAAAGATCTTATTTATTAATGGGTTCCCACCCACAGGGCCATGGACTTGCAAGGGACATGATTCAATATATAGCAGTATGGCAAGTAATATTGGATGACAGAAATATTCTCTACTTTCAGAGCAAAGCACAACAAACCTGCCAAATTACTAAGCTCAGGGTTCTTTTCTTTTAATATAATACCCAATAAATGCAGTGTCATCTGGCCCTCTTCTCATTGCCCTATGGGCACTGGGGCTTGGGAAACTGAAGCAATTATGCTGAGGATCATGGTGCTTGTTTTTACCCAGAAGTCTCATCTTCTGTGAATATGCAAGGAAATCTCCTAGACTGACTTGACAGCTTGTACATAAGATAAATTCTCAATGCTTATACAGTTTTGACAATGTTACTAGTGGTTATTTTTCCACTAACCACCCAGTAATTGTGTACTTTTGCTTTAATGACCAATCCTCTCTCACAAAGCGTTTTATTTTTTTTTTTGAGTTTTCTTAAATTCTGGTTCTTAAATCATTATTTTCTTTAGTATTTATGGAATCATATTCCATTGGGATTTTCTTCTACCTCCCTGGCTTTGGCTCTTAAGTGTCTGCAAAGTTCTTCCCCCACCAAATTTTAAAATATTTGGGCTCCCAAGAGATAGGTACTAAACCCTCTTTTCTTCTTACTCTACATTATTCCTGGAGGAAGCGGTCCATACACATTTATTGCTGTAATCACCATCATAATCACATCTTTACCAATGCTATACACCCAGACCTCTCTTTTGGGCCCCACATCCAGATATATTATTTCCTGCTTAACATTTCCATCTGAACATCTCATAGGAACTTTAACTCAACAAATACAAAGTAGGACTAATCATTATTCCCCTTTAAGCTTATTTCTTCTTCAGGTTTCCTGTCTTGTTAAGTGACATCTTCACTGCTCCAGTGATTCAAGGCAGAGACTATTGTTCCACATTAAATCAACCATAAAGTCCTGTTGATTCTACCTCTTAAAAATCTTTTGAAGTAGTATGCCTTTCTCCATGTCTACTTCCCCATCCTATTCTAAGAAACCACCAACTCTCATCCATATTATTACAGTAGTTTCCTGAATGAACTTTCTACAGTCTTGCTCCCTACCAAACTATTCTCCATTTTATCCAGCATGACCTATTATAAGTGAAACTTGGTTCATTCCATTTACAAGAAGGTTGTACATACTGGAGGAGTCTGTAAGACACTGGAATGATTTTCTGGATCAGTCTCATCTCATGTTCCTCTTTTCATCAACCACTGTACTCAAGCCATCAAGCACAGCATGTATCCTTAGAATCAAGACAAGTACTCCTGGCTTTGCCTCAATGCCTTTATCCCTAGAATGGTTTACAAATGTCACTACAATTCTTTGTTCTCTTTACCTCAATCTAAAAGTGGAGTTTGTTTCCCATTCAGTTGAATTTGTACTGGCCATCTAAGGTCTGTCTGGGGCTAAACCTTAAGAAAGCCTCATCACATTTGCCTGTGTGCTTTTTGGAGTCTTGAGCTGCCATCTAAGAAGCATGGCTACCTTCCTGCAGAGACCATGAAGAAGGTCATATGAAGAGAGAAGACCCTGAATCTATGTGGAGAGAAAGAGAAGCCCAGCATCCTACTAACCCCAATTTTTTAGCCATCCACCACCTAAATGACTGATATCTTAGACATCTCAACCTGGTTGAGATGCCCAATGACTGCAGCACCAACTAGGATCAGTGGAAAAGAATAATTACCCAACTGACCAATCTACCCAAACAATTATGTGAGACATAAAATGGTTGTTTGGGTAAGCCACTAGGCTTTGGAATAGTTTATTAGGTAGCAGCAGAGTTCCCTCGTCAGAAGCAAGAGTTACTATAAACATGATGAAGGTATTTGTAAGTTCCCAAATGGTGGTTTTGGCAAAAATATTTTGGGCAGGTAAGGAAAATCTATATCTGAATTGTAAGTAACTATTCTAGTGAGTAAAAAATTTCTCCTTTCATGATGAAAATAGTTTAAAGTTATCACTCTTGCCCACGAGGCTGGCTGGTCACCCTATAAAATTTTACCATATCAGAGGTTCAGGTTTAATTTCTCTAATTGGGAGGTCAGACATTTAGAACTGGCTCTATCGACATCAGCTTTGGGAAGGGAAAGTCTCTTTTTCTGGGTTTGCCTCCGCTAATAACATCTTGTTTATGAGTCCACTGGGCAAGGACAGGGGAGCCTGGCAAACATGGTTTTCACAAGGTAATTGCCTTGCTACGACAAAATGGGGAGAGGAAAGTTTATGCTTATAATTCTGCACATTATCTGATGTGTACCTTAGTGATACATGACCTGGACTAAATGTTAACAGAAAACAGTCCAATACATAGGACTGCTATTAGCACCAGACACTTCAAAAATGCATTCTGGGGTCATTGACCAGACAAAGAACCATGACCAGCTGAGATGCTTGCCAAGAAAAGAAGAAATATGTATTTGGTAGTGGAAAGACATAATTATAGTTAGAAGTTATCACCATGTTACCAGGTAGAGAGATGAGAACTGTAGTAGTTATGGTTATTTCTTATGTGTTTTGATATAAAATATTTGTATACGTATTAACCAATTCTTTTCCCCCCATTTCCCATTCCCCTGCTATCTAAACTATGAGTGTTAGCACTAGCAAACATTATATTTCAGTATTTAAGCCATAAGATTTCAAAGTGAGAATGTGACTTCGCTAGAAAAGGAAGGAACACCATCTAAAGTGGTTGAAATAACATATGTGAATTGGTACTTATTTAAGGGAAAAAGCATGTTTTGGGTTGCACAAGGGAAAGTTTCATCATGTTGTTATTTGGAGGTTATATATGATTAAAGAAGACTTATATGAATACCAATTTGATAAGGAATGGACTGTATAAGTTCTATATTGTCAACTTGGCTAAACTAAAAATAAATTTCATGGGATATCCTTTCCTGTAGGATTTTGGATCAGAGTAGAAATGCGATAATAGATAAAAGAAAAATTCTCCAAATATTGGGCAGGCAGAAGTTAACAGAAATCATTGCTCTGTGAAGTTGTTATGGTTGTTAAAATATGATTCTCCATGCGTCTCACATTTATGCACATAGTTTTTACACACCTCTTTTAAGCAAAGCATTAACAGGGTTTGTTTTTTAAAAATTCTGGACTATCTTTCCAAGGGTGTTTATATAGAAAACAGTCCTGAACGACTGAAAAATATAGATGCTGTCTACTGCAAATTTGTTTGCTGACCAGGTTGGTAAAGATAATTTCTCTCTCCAGGCATATGTTGGGTCCTGGAAATTTCCTAAGCTTATTGCTGCTCAGCTGTTACACAAATCACTGTGTGTACAGCCTCCATCAGGGCTGCTCTATACTGACTTCAAGGAATGTGGAGGTCAAAGAACACATGCAAAAATAAAGCTCCTGTGACTACTTCACTGACAAATAAACAGTCATTTATCTCATATCCAAGAGTCTCATGTCTTCTGCTAGCAACTATAAAACTGTAGCATCTTAACTTGTTACCCTCAGAATAGGGAAAAATCTGAAACACTTTGTACTTCTTGACAACAGTTAGATGCCCTGAGATACAGAAGCCAAGTTCTAGCAGGTCCCAGTTTTCAATTTTTTTTCTTCCTCTGTTGTTTCAAGTTCAGCTCTGTTTTCCAACTTCCAATTCTGTTGGCCAACTTAAACCCCAGATCCTCACAAGATACCAAAGTAAACTACTCCACTACTTTCTTATATAGTTCCACTCCAATAGCAGAGTGTGTCTGAATTCTTATATTCCTTTGCAACTCCTAGTTGTACACCCACACCAAAGATTCCAGATGGCTGATTAGTGACTTGTCTCTGAATCTCCAACTCCTTTTGGGCCCTTATTTCACTAGTTTCTCCTATAATTATTTAAGGTCTTAGTCCTATAATAAATCATAGTGGTTCTGCTTTCCTGATTGAACACTGACTAATATACTCTGCCCTTAATCTGGGTCAGTCAACCTCTTCATCTCTCCCTGTAAATCACCTTTATCGTACTTGCCACAACTGAAACCAATTATTTGCATCTTTACTAAGTAAATGTCTTTATAGGGCCTTGCAGAAGACAGCCATTTATTACTTGCTCACCTCTCTATTTCCAGCATTTTTCTTAGTGAAATGATCACTAAATTATTTATTAAACTAAAACTTCACATAGTTTCTCTGAGACTCAATATATTTACTTCCCTCGATTATTTTGAAGAGTGCATTAGATAACTTACAGCCAATGCCTATTAAAGCACATGAAATATATTAGGCAATCATTGTATACATTTTCTGCTTTTCTTAAGCAATCAAAGTTTAGAATACTTTTAGATATTTCCCCTTGCTCAATCTAGTTAAATGAAAAAAAAGTTTAGTATTTATGTAAAGATGTATTAAAACATGTCATTTTATTTACTTAAATAATATGTTTTCTTCCCTGCATTAGTTATATATATATATTGTTTAGGAATAGTATTGCATAATTTATACTTCCATCAAGAATGATACATATGGTTGGACTCCAAAGGTCTAATCTCAAAAGAAACTTTGTCTTTAAGAAGAAAATTGGATCAGAAAATGACTCCTAACGCAACCACTTTTAATTCTGTTAAGTGTAATTCATGGGGTTGATTAATTTTTCATAGTTAAAGGAAAAATTAGATAGAGTACTAAATGGAAAGGCATTGGTATATGATTCTAAGATAAAAAGACTACTGAACTGATGGGAAGATACCTAGTAAAGAAACCAAAAATAAACAATATGAATTGACCGTAAAGCAAAGCAGTGCTTCAACTGGGGACTTGTTGCCAAAATTCATGCAAGGATTAAGGTGGCAGCTTTAATTCATGTTCTCAGAGTCCCTTCATAAATGCATTCAACCCTCTCTTCTATGAGGAGGGCAGAAAATTAACATATTTTGTTTGTAATGATGACACCTCAGAAATTTTCATCCAATTTCAAGGGATTGTTGGGTACTGAAGACTTTAGATATTTCTGAGAAGGCAAAATCTGAAAAACCTGAAAGACCTGAAAGATTTATATCATATATAAAATATATCATATATAAAATTTATATCATATATAAAATATGATGTGATTTATATCATATTAGAACCTGAAAGATTTATCAGCTGAGATGCCTTTAAAATATCTCAATTACTATGTGCCACCCATAATTTCAAGAAGGTCATGGCTTCCTAATGAAGAAGATCCCGGAAGTAATACAATGAGCAATTTAATCTCTTAAATCTTTGGTTCTTTCACATGCAGTATTAAGATCATTAAAAAATTGGTGAAGATTAATTGAGATTGGTTGCAGTGTCTATGTGGCCTCTATGACACTGGTTTTTTTAATATTATATTTTAAATATTTAATATTCTAGAGAACAATTATAAACAAGCATTTATTGAGCTAAATGCATTGCTCTGTGAAAATGCAGACATTGAACAGACTCCAGTTCGTGAAATTTGCAAATTTAAGTAAAAATGCAGTAATATGTGGATTCATCAGCTTAATAAATGATAATTATATGCTAGCTAAAGAAAATACTGTGAATTGATTAAGGTCTTCCTACACAAAAGTGTTGGCCAAGTCTATGTATCTGCTGGAAAATGGGATAAATGAGAAATAGAAACACCTTTATAACATGGCATTTTAGAACTAGAAGTTAAATCTAGTAGATTTTTCTAAAGTCAGGACATTTCATTTAAATAAAGCAAAAATTTAACCTCCACGTTAGACATTTAAATGGGGCCCTAGTGAATCAATTAATTTCCTAATTTGTTTTGGACATCATTGAAGTGTTCAGCTATAATATGGCATATGTACATTTGGGATGCCTGCTTATGGAAAATCTAGTTAATAAGAGGGTCAAGTCTGAATTCAACTTTCTGAATTCTTTTATATTTATATTCAGAGTTTTGCCTGGGCAGGAAACTCTCTTAGCCACTTTCATATGGAAATTATTTCCACAATATGCACCATCAATATTCATCAAGTATCACACCAATTAACAAACCGTGAATAATCTGGAACAAAAATTTAATGCATGAAAACCCACAAACATCTAGGTGGCTGTTAATAAGGCTATGTTTGAGGTAATCACACCCAAATTTAATTTTAAATATGCTTCCCTTAAGGAAGTGGTATCAATGTTAATTTAAGAATTTAATTTGTATGGCATTTCAATAAAATCTCTTTCAAGGAATCTTTGCAAAAGCATCGTGCCAGGAACTTTACTTATCAGCCAAGCATTTGATTTTCTTTTAATGGAGTGAAATGGACTATTCCATTTAAATTTTGGCTCTGATCTTTGTGGAGTTAATATGATCTTATAGTTGTTTTTATAATTTATAAAACAATTAATTTTGGAATTATTACTGAAAGAATAATTTTTCAGCCTTAAGCAATATGAAAGCTTAGTCAAAGCACTTTGTAGGTTGATCATTTCTGTAAGTAAGCTTAAACTGATTTTAAAATTTGCATACATTCTAATTGGCTTTTCAAATAGTATTTTAAACTGGCAGCTATTAATCTCAGATAGTTTCAAAATATTTATTTGTCTTGTCTGGAAGAAACTTGATGACATAGGAAGAAGGGATGGCAGGCTTTGCTTTAGAATGAGAACATCAAAGTACAGAAGAATTATAGAACTTTTGTAATAACTACTGAGCAGCTGTGCTTGGACTAGATTATATTTCCTGTCCCTTATGTAAGCTTTCTCCCTCATCAGTGAGAGAATAAAGTAAAGCCAATATATGTAAAGGAGAAGAAATTATAAAGATAGAGCAGAAATTAATTACATTGAAAATAAAGGTATAATAGAGAAGATCAACAAGAAGAAAAACTGACTTTTACAATGACTGATAAAGTAAATTAATCTCTGGCATGACAAACCAAGTATCAAGAGACAGCACAGGTAGAGAATATTAGAAATGCAAAGAGAGAAAATATATAAAATAATTTTATGGCAATAAACTTAAAAATACATGAAACAGTCATTCCCTAAAAAATATAATTTATCAAAGCATACGGAAGAAAATACAGAAAATCTAAATAGGTGGATCATGCCAATACTGGTCATAAATGTTATCCTCCACCCTAAACAAGAAAATGAATAGAAATGTTTCAGATATGATGATTTTTTTAAGGTACATCTTATCAAACATTCAAGGAAGAGATTATTTCAATATTATAAAGCTTGCTGGAGTAGGGGGAGAAAGGGACCACATCTCCTTTCCATTGATGAAGCTAATATAACTTGTTAGCAAAACTAGGCAAGCAGAGGAGGAAAAGAGGAAACTACATTCTAATAAGATCACCCATGATCACAGATGAAAAATCCAAATTAAATATTAGCAAATCAAAACCACAATGTGTTTATGGAAACATATATTGACTGATGTTTTTAACCTGTCAGAAATTTTTTGTCTTTTACTAAAAGCATTTAGTTGATTTCTAATTTATTTCAACCATTGTATTAAATGGTCGGTCTCTATTTGTCTTGATTTTTCTTTCCTTTCTTGCTTTGTCTTTTGATTTCTGTTTTTACCTTGCCCAGTTTTTCCTGTTCGTTTTCTCTTTCTTGTTTTCTTCCACATCAATCGCATTAATATTCTTCTTGTTTCATATCCCTTCCTTTGCTTATTTGGAAGTTAGAAGCCCCACATTTCTACAAATTTTAACAAAGACTAAATTTAATCCATATCTTTATTTCACTCCCAATTAGTACAGGACCTTCAAAACTTTGGCTTGAATTACCCCACTTCCCAATTTGGGTGATAATGTGGTCCAAAATTTTAAGTCTACCTTGTTTTTTCTTATACATTTTCATTGATAGAATCAGTATTCGTTTTTATTTCCCTACACATTTTCCTATATCTGTGCTCACCATTCTTCATTGGGTCTTAAACCTTCCACCCAAAATAACTTTCTTTGTGCCTGAAATAGTTCCTTTATGTATTTCCTTTACCGAAGTTGAAAGTCTGCTGGTAGTAAATATATACCAGTTTTTGTTTGTTTGAAAATATCTTTGTTTTGCCCTCATATTACAAAGATAATTTTGATTAGTTGTAGAAGTAGAATATCTGTAGAATATCTGTAGTTGACAGATATTTTATTATAATACATGGAAGATATTATTCCACTGTCCTCTAGCTTCCACTGTTGCTGTTGTGTAGTCACTTGATAGTCTGATGTTGCTCCTTTGTAGCTGATTTCTCTTTGGCTGCTCCTATGATCTCTTTCATTGGTGTTTCTGAGCTTTACTGACTTGTGGCTCAGTATGAATACTTGGATTTTCTTTTTTTTTAAATAGCTATATATAGTTTAAAATCCTGCTTGGATTTTGTTGGGATTCCTGGATTTGAAGATTGGTGTACTTCAACAATTCTTGGTAAATATCAGCTATTTTATTATAAAATATTGTTTTTTCTCATTCTCTCTGAAATTTCCTTCCAAAATGCCGATAAGATAGTTATTAATTTTTTCATTCTGACTTTTCTGCCTTTCAACCTCTTTTTCTTATTTTCTTCTCTCTTCACATAATGTAATCTAGACTACATTAGGTATAGTTTTCTTGGAGAGATTTATCCTTCAGTTCACTAATTCTCTTATCACATGTGCTTATCTGCTGTTTAGTCCAGCCTTCATGTTTTACATTTTGTTATTTTACTCCTGCAAGTTTCATTTGGTTCTAAAGATTCTTTCTTTATTCAAAGTCACCTTTTAAGTTTCTCTTTTATGTCTTCATATGGTATATTTTTCAAAATGTTCTGTCTCTGAGATGGTTGTTAGAATTTCTGGATACTTATTATATGCCTCTTTACTTTTATACACAATATCCTATATTCTGGAAAAATATTTATTTGATATTATTGTTCATAAATTGGTTTTATTACCATTTCTCTTCAGCAATTCAACCTAACTTAGATTTTTATTTTGAAAGCATGTTTAAATTCCAATATTTCATGCAAATCTCTGAGGATATTAGCTAGACATAATTCGAAGTATTCAATTTGCTATAAAAGTATTATTTCCTTGGGTGCCAGTTTGTTATCTCTTTTTAATGGTGCTTGTTTTTTTGAAATGTTTTTGATACTTTATTAGCAAGTTAGGTTTATGTTCGAGATTAGGTTTAGCTCATGTTGTTCTGACTACAAGAGCCTGGATCTGGTATTTATGATAGAAGGTCTGCTCCAAATGCAATGGTTGCCTTTTGTCATTAAAGTCGATAATGAGCTTAGCCTTGCCTCAGTTATGCACCCAAGGCTTTTACTTGGTGCTTGGTGCTATGTGGACATACGGGCATTGCTACCTTCTCAGTCCAAGTAAGTTAAATCAATGACATTGTTCTGGCTGCATTTCCCCTTTTAATTTTCACATGATTCTGTCCTGCTCCAGACAATTCTGAGCTCTGAGATTCTCTGAGACTGCTCATATATCACAGAGTCTCTTCATGCATGAGTTTTGGATTTTGGCTTCCCCCATTCCTGCTTCTCTGATTCTGATCCCATCTCATTTCTACCTCTCAGGAAACCCTGAGAAATTTTGTCCACCAATGTCTTTCCTTGCTTTCCAGGGTGCTTATGATATTATTTTCTTAAATACAAATTATTTCCTGATATTTCAAGGAAATTTGGTGAAAAGTGCAGTCAGATGCTTGTGTTCGCTTTACCACTATTTTCCAGTTCCACCCCCTGCATTTTTTCTCTTTCTATTCTCTCATTTGTTATAACTTTAATGACTCCATAGCACTTTTTAAATGGCTATACCATGGTTTAGTCAAACATCCTTTACTGTTTGATACTTCAAATGTTTTGTTAATGTAAACTATATTACAGTGAATATAGAGACATATTTTTACTTATCCAAAATTATTTCCATAGAAGCATGAAGGAAATGAAATTACTATATAGCACTTTTTTGGGAAAGTTACGAAAACCATGACTGAATTTTAGAGAGGACTTCTGCTACAGTGGCCAGCGGATATCAAATCTAAAGTTCAAAGTAATGCTATGAGGTGAAATACAGTCTCCTATAGAGAAAAACAGGAGGTTCAATTTTGGGTGCTTC
The DNA here is from genome assembly GCA_004026745.1 of Myrmecophaga tridactyla. Classification (NCBI taxonomy): domain Eukaryota; kingdom Metazoa; phylum Chordata; class Mammalia; order Pilosa; family Myrmecophagidae; genus Myrmecophaga; species Myrmecophaga tridactyla. The sequence continues at coordinate 24,226 of PVIY010006267.1, forward strand.
TGCTGTCAGCCTACTTAAAATGCTGATCAGGAGCAAATGACTGATTTTACCATGCTAAGTCTAACTAAGTTTCACACTAAGAAGAAAAAGTAACACTTCTCCAAGCTGTTTAAAAATCAGTTTATGTGCTATATATAATTAAAGGGTGAGAGGAGATGTCATCCTTTCTATTTTTATATTTGATTCTACTAAAGCTATATCTGCCTCTATAGTTAGCAAAATACATAGTTATATCTATACATCTAGATATTTACATATCTATAAGCACAAAAGTATGCATGTGTCTTTGTGTTCTGTTTTCTTTGACCTAAAATGAGAAGCTTCACAGATGCAATCAAAGGAATTTAAATCCAAACACTTGACATTACAACTCAAGGTTTCTCTCCTTCAAACATGTAAGAAACCTTTAGAGACATGGTCTGTTTCTTTTTGATTCAGATTGTACCCGTTGGTAGCCAGCATTTCTAGTTTGTACCAAATAAGTTGGCCTGCTTGGTACTTTTCATTTTATTGAATCTTGCTTTCAGAAAAGACTCTTACTGATAACTTTTCATTTATTTTGCCCTGTTTTCTGTTAGTATTACAAAATATTAATTTTGGTGACCTAACATCATACTTTTTTTTTATGCCTGTCCAAAGAGGATCCTATCATTTGCTAAGAGATTTTTGGCCTTACATGGAAGATTTCCACACCTGCGGCCAGCCTTTCTCCACTATTTTCACAAAGCCCTTTTTTTTCTTTTTTTAAAGCTGAATCGAATAGGATGAATAGGTCTGTAAATATACGGATACCTCCAATCATTGTGCTGTATAAATGTCACATTCTGCCAGGATTTTTAAAACCAATATTCCAGCAGGAAGATTTCCTGAAATCACAAGTTCGGAAGAACTGAAGTTTACACTGCGGTAGAGGAATGAATATAGATTTTGGGACATGAATCTCAGTTGAACTTCTCTGTCTGTAATGCACTGCCTATGGGACTTTGAATGAGTTGCCCTGATTTTAATTTCATAATCTGAGAATGGGAATAATAAAAACATTCCTTAGCATTGTTGCAGAGATAAAAATAGTTTATGTGAAGTCTCTAGTTTGATGACTAGCACATAATTGCTCCTAAATGGTAATAAAATAATAATCATTAAAATTGTTTTAGTTTTGTTGCTACTTTCACAGTGTGTCCTCCTCTACTGTCAGTCCTGCAAAAATATGGACTAATCTTTATCTACTGTTCACATGCACTGAGCTTCATTAATCTCACTGGGCTTTTAGTCATGCAGAAAAGGGCTACTTTCTCACATAGGATTTATTTTCCACCATACAATGTTTCTGCTTAGCCTCTCTGTACCTCAGGTTTTTCATCATTGAAAAGGGAATAATAATATCTGTCCCTAAATCATCGCAAAGATTAAATACAATACTGCATGTTTAGCAGCAAGGTTATGTGTTCATAATAAAAGCTTAGAATAAATTATAATTCTTCTCGGTGATACCCAATATTGTTAAATTTCATTACTCCAAAACAGAAAATTGAAAAAAAAAAAAAAAAACCAAGCAAGAATTTTTTGGAAAAGCCATTTAATATCCTTAAAACTTCTCCCAATTTGTCCCATATCCACTCACATCTCTCTCCTACACCCAAACCAAAAATTATTTCCTTTGTTTGCTTTATAAGGAAGAGATGTTACAGGGAGGAAATCAAGCACATAATGCAGCTAGAAAAGACTGTTAAAATGCACACCCCTAAACAGATTTTGAAAAGATACTAAATAACCCATTGTCCCTAAAGAAAAGAAAAGCAAACAGATAAAATCACAACACACACCATGAAAAAAATCTCAAAGTGAAAAGGTAGTTATATAAAGAGCTTAGTGAACAATATAAGTACTATAAATACATACATAATTTTATCATGCACTGCTTCACTGCTAGCTCTGCGCTCTTTCAAATTGTTCTTATCCATCTGTTCAAGACAAAGCCACAGTGAGCCTCTTAAATTACTCACAGCTCTTAAAAATATACACTTTGGGTTGCAATTTTTAAAGTATGTAAGTTTTATTTAATGTGTTTATAGACAGTTTTATGTCTGAATCTGGAAGGAGAGAACATATTTCCCATAATCAAACCATGCTTAAATGTTTAAGGACTTCACTCAATGCTAATTAAAGCCAGAAAATATGTTGGAAAAATTAAAATTCCAGGCTCATTGAAACCACAGTTTCCAATGTATTTGGAAAGATAATAAAGGTTTGGCAGGTGTCAGTGAAAATTAACTAGAAGGGATTTTTATTTTTTGGTTTATTTTATTTGCCGTATTTCTTATTTCTGAAGACTCTGATTTCTGAATACATTCAGGATATTTTATGATTTCATTTCTATGACTAGATGGCATCAGTCCTGATTAACCCGTGGTATATTAGATCATGATATCTTGAAAACTGCTCATTGACAAGTCAAGAGAATACTCAAGTAATAATATTTATATATAGCCAATCTGTTCTAGATTTTTTCTTCATATAATTCTACCTCAAATTGAACATGAACATTTCCATTCTTAGTAAAAAAAATCTATAACTTTGCTTGTAAGTTTTTTATTTTTAATTACTTTAAATGTATTCAAGGAAGAAAATTAATTTGGACTTTGATGTAGAAGTCATGTTGATATAATGAATCCATTTAGAGATAGTAGGCTACTTGTGACATTTTCTTCAATAATCTATGTGAAAATGGCATTGATGAGGATTAGGAGTTATACAAAATGAGCTCTTTAGCAGACTTGTTTGCTAAGGGAACTGTACTGATTGCAATAAAACTCCATGAAGAAATTGAGTCTACAGACAATCTTACATTTTTCTACTCTCCAGAAAGAAGCAAGGGATGCAGTGACTTTTTTTTCCTCATCAGGGATTAGAAAGGAAACAGAAGTGGAATTTAGGGAAAGCTACTAGAAGCCAAAAAACTAGTGTTATATCCCTTGCCAAATGTGAACAGAAAATGACTCCAGAGACCATTAGAAACAGTAAGGATGCAAAGTAACATCTTCTTTCTAATAAGATGCATTGCTTATAATCTTCTGAAGCCTTAAATTGGTGAAAATCTGATGGAATAAGACAAAGAATGGATGGAATTAGACCTCTATCTAATAAAAATGGAATTATTTGGGACACAAATAAGGAACTGAGTATGGGACAAGTGAGAGGGAGAAAAAGACCTGCGTGCAGGAGCTAGCAGTGCACAGCCATCCTACATATCAACTTTAATGTGAATTTAATATTTAATTGACTAAATGGTAGAGTCCCCATATTCATTTCTGAATAGCATACTTTTTCAGCTTTCTCTGAAGCATAAGGGAATGGCAAAGATTAGTAAGATTACTATGTGGTGATATCCATTTAAGTTTTTCTGACATAATCTAAGACTAAGTCAAAAGTGTGTGAACAGGGCTGGCCATGGTGGCTCAACAGGCAGAGTTCTCACCTGCCCTGCTGGAGACCTGGGTTTGATTTCCAGTGCCTGCCCATGCGAAAAAAAAAATAAAAAGTGTATGAACAAACATTCCCAGGATACCATAGAATACCAGTGATTATCACTTGAAGCTTGAAGCTTGAACAAAATATTTTAAGGATCAATTATAGAAAATATTAGATGATTATAGTCAGTAAATATACAGTACTATCCCCCTAATGGGGTATGGAAAGCAAAGGATGATAAACGCTTCAAGGAAAGGTTAATTTCATTATTAGATGGAAGATATATGTTGTGGGGAAATACAGATATATAGGGCACATCCTTGCTATCTGGATACACAAAGTCATGACCACCCAGTAGTGTCAATGTCTCTGGATGCCTCTGTAGGAGAAAATGTCTCTGGCCTGGTGGAAATTGAACCAGTGGTTAGGTTAGGTTATTCATCATTCCTACTTGTGGCCATGCTGTGGGCACATCCTCTCTTCCCTGGATAACAGATCTGACCATGTCACTTGTAAACCAACGTGGCTTCCATTACTTTAGGCTACAAACCCAAGTCCATATATTGTACACTGCCTGATTTCCAGACATACATGGTATGTCTCTTCCCCTTGTCTCTACCTTCTAGGAGAGTTCTTCAAAGGGTGAGTCATCTTTCTCACCATGAGGTATTCCTACTTACTTGTCCATTTGCTAGAAATCTGCATTTCTAGTCATCCTTCAAACATCGCTTCTTTGCCAGAGTATGTCCACTCGCTCAGCACCACTATTGTATGTCTATCAGTACTTTCACATTTGTATTACTCTCCATGTTTGTAGTAACTTGTTCTGCCTCTGTCTTCCCTTTTAGTGCTCTGCAAAGGCAGAAGGTCTGTCTCAATCTTGGCCATATCCCCAGCAACAAACACAGTTTCTGAATAGGGTTAGGAAGTAAATAGAAATTTAGTTCCTAAAGGGTTTGGGTTAAGAACTAAAGAGAAACTTTGGAGTTGAAAGTAAAATAACTGAAACGAAAAACTCACTAGGGGGTTTAAATAGCTGATGTGAGCAGATGGAAGAAAGAATTATTAAGCTTGAGGATAGATAGGGGGGATTCTATTTTAATGGATGAGAGATGTGGCTAAGGAATATAAGAAAAGGGAACTCATTTTTTTTAATCTCAATATGATAATTAGTACAAAATAAAATTACAAACTGGGGCTCCAAAAGACCTAGATCGAGCTCTTTCATTTGTGTTCATGCAAGATGTGGAGTGGAGAGAAAAAAACAAATAACCTTTAAATATATATATGACTTATGACTTAGAAATTTAAATCTCTTCTAAAATGCAACTTAAGAAAATGTGTGTAAAATGTAGTTTCAAGGATATTTATTACAATATAATTTAAATAATGAATATTGGAAACAATTTAGCTATTTAAGTTAATGATGGTACATGCACAATTTGAATTATTATGAATTTCTCAAATTGTGTGGTAGACACAATTAAGGGAAGAAATTAAGTTGCAGATTGGGAGAAAATATTCACTACAAAGGAGAAATATTCAGTTTATAAAATAAATCATATAAAGCAATGATGAAAAGAAAATTTAATGGCAAAATATTTCACCACCCACTGTACAATAAGCACCTGACCAGAAGCTCAATCTTCTTGGTGATCAGGCAAATGTAAAATCAAACCCAGAATGATACGACCACACACCTATCAGCATGGCTGCAACTGAAAAGAGTAACAATATCAAGTGTTACCAAGGATGTAGGTCAACTCTCATAAATGGCTGATGTACGTGCACAGTGCTATAACTCTTAAGGTGCAGTCACCTGTTCTACCACCTAGCAACTACACTCTTAGGTCTATAAAACAAAGGGAAATTAGTGAATATGTACACAAAAATATTTGTACTAGAATATTCATAGCAGTTTTACATAAAATAACCAACAATGGGAAGCAAACCAATAATCCATTGACAAGAGTGTGGAATTTACATTGCAATAAATTCAAACAATGGACTATTACTCAATAACAAAAGGAATGCACTATTGATATATTCGTTGACATGGAGAGATCTCCAAAACATTTTTTTTTTTTTACATGGGCAGGCACCAGGAATCGAACCCGGGTCCTCGGGCACAGCAGGCAAGCGTTCTTACCTGCTGAGCCACCGTGGCCCACCCTCTCCAAAACATTTTGATGGCCAAAATGACTCCATTTACATGAAGTTCAAGAATAGCAACACTGAATGTATGCTGATAGAAATCAGAGCAGTGGTTGTTCATGTAGAGGGATTTATGGCAGAGGAAACTCTTTAGGGTGATGTTATATATCTTATTTGGGTTAGGTTAACAGTTCGGTTAACTGTCAAAATTCATCAAACTGTACCCTTGAGATTTGTGCAATTACACCATGTAAATTATATCTCATTAAAAAAATTCTACAAATAATAAGATAAAGGTGAAAAAAAGAAAAAAAAATCTAGGTAGAAGCCCTCTCTGGGTTTTTCCAGATTGGCTCCATGCTGGGATAATCCTTCAACACTTAGGTGGGCCATTTACAGCTCTACCTTATCTTTCACTTCATGTTTGCACTGAGTCTACTGATCAGCCAGAGATGAAGGATTTGGGTGTTCTTAGGTCTTTTCTGAGTATGCATCTTCCTCGTACACACAGCTCTCTAATGTTCCCACTATACACACATGCTTATGAATGCCCTAATTTCCCCCAAAAAACTCTCTCCCCAGCTTTTCCTCCCATGCTTTGAGTGTGCCATTGTATGCTCAACTCTAATATCCACGACCCCCCCCCCCCCCACAAACCCCTTCACCCTGCCCCAGAAGCTATGGGTTGTTTCATTATCTGAGAATGTTTTTGAGGAATGCCTTCTGATTTTCCACCCTGAGTACATTCTGATTAGATGAAAAAAAACAACAACAAAAAACAAGCACTTTGAGTCAGTCCTTCTGGTTAGATAGGTTAGATAGGCAAAGACATCAAAGACATTTTTTTTGTGTGTGATAAGGTCCATTCTGCTTCCTATGGAACTGGGGACCAGTATTCTGCACTGGGAAAGTGGGATACTATCTCTCAAAACCACTGACAACTCAGGGAGAGGTATGGGGTAAAGACAAATACCAAGAAGTCTTCCTACCATTTTTAAGTTGTGTTTTTTATCTGTCAGCATTCATCTGGTTTCTGTACACCTTGGCGTGCCTTCCAGAGTTCTGACAAAATTGATTCAGACAGTTTTGCTTGATTTTTCAATGTTTCTGTGGGGAGATGACCTCTTGGAGTTGCTAACTCTGTCATTTTCTCTGACATCACTCTGTTAGAAGCTTCTAAGATTCTCCTTGATAGAATTTTCCTCGTCTCATCAACAGATTATAGTTCTGTATTTGTGTCATAACTGTTTTCCCAGTTTGTTTTGGATATAGACTTTATTCTTGTGTATGTATGTATATAGCTCCCTTGCTCATAAGTGAAGTATCTTGAGGGCAGTCTACCTTGTATCTTTATATCCATTCAAAATATTCCTAATATTTTTCCACATAAGCTTCTAATTTATGTGTTAAATATAATTCAATAACAAATTTTTATTTAAATTTTCTGGAAATGTCTCAATTTTCTATTATTAACATTATTGTAGATCTATGCTTAAGTAAATTTATTTATATTAGAAATGCTTTTGGAGCAATTTTCTGGCCCATTTCTTTTAAAGACTCCAAGTAGGAATGTTTATACTAGAACACAAGAGTTTTCAATATGAGTTTGGAATTAAAGTGAGACTAAAATCTATGCTTTGCTCAATTTTCCTAGGACTCTGTGTCCTCTCTTTAGGAAGCTTCTGCAAATCTTCCTTAAATGAAATCAATCGCTTTCTGTTTTGTTTCCCTCCTGGAGTACTTTGAGCCCCGCTGAAATTATAGCACGTGGTACACCATGTGACATTTGTCTATTTTCATAACGGATTCTCATAAGAGATTTAAAACTCCTTGGCAGGGAAGGACTGTCTGTTTTATCTCAGTAACCCTAATTATCTGCATACAACAGTGTTTATAATGACACTCAATGCATTTTTATCAAACGTTAAGTCATTTAAACTTTGGATATTAAAGATTGAAGCAAATAATTACTTAGGCTACTTAAAATCTATGACAGAAATAGAAAAACTATAGAAACAACCCAAGTATCCATCAAAAAATGAATGGATAAAAAAATGTGGCACAACACACAGTGGAATATGATTTCGTCATAACAAAGAATGAAGTTCTGAGACATGCTGCAGCATGGAAGCACCTTGAAAACACTGCTCTCAGATAAGCAAGACACAGGAAATATATTATGTGTTGTCACTTATGAGAGATGTCGAAAAAGAGTAATTCTACAGAGATCAGAAGAGGTCATGTGTTAGCAGGGATTGGGTGAGAGAGAAAGGGAGAATGTATGTCTGGTGAATATGTAGTATGTGTAAATAAAATTAATTTTTAAAAAGTCTATGACAGCACTATCCAATTGGGTGGTGTTATAGTTTGCTAGCTGCCAGAATGCAATATACCAGAATCAGAATGGCTTTTAAAAGGGGGAATTTAATAAGTTGCTAGTTTACAGTTCTAAGGCCAAGAAAATATCCAATTAAAACAAGTCTATAGAAATCTGCAGTCAAAGGGTATCCAGGGAAAGACACCTTGGTTCAAGAAGGCTGATGATGTTCAGGGTTTCTCTCTTATTCTGGAAAGGCACATGGCGAACATGGTCACATCTTCTCTCTCATCTGGAAGAGCACATGGCGAACACTGTGTCATCTGCTAGCTTCTTCTCCTGGCTTCCTGTTTCATGAAGCTCCCTGGGAGGCATTTTCCTTCTTCATCTCCAAAGGTCTCTGGCTGGTGGACTCTGCTTCTCATGGCTATGATCTGCTTTGCTCTCTCAGAATGTTTCATTCTCCAAAATGTTTCCTCTTTTATAGGACTTCAGAAATTAATCAAGACCCACCCAAATGGGTGGAGACATGCCTCTACCTAATCCAGTTTAACAACCACTCTTGATTAAATCACATCTTCGGGGAGATGATCTAATTACAGTTTCAAACATACAGTACAGAATAGGGATTAGAAGAAACGGCTGCCTTTATAAAATGGGATTAGGACTAAAACATGGCTTTTCTAGAGGGCATACATCATTTCAAACCAGCACAGGTGGACTAAAACAAATTTTATCTAAAGCTATCACAACCAGCTAATTTCTCAGTATTTGAAACAGGGTAAGGAAACGATTAAGGAAAGAGACTAGAATTATGGCATTCAACTCACAATTTTCACCAGAATTTTAACTCTGCTCCAGGTGTATACTAATTCCAACAATGCCCATATCTATTACCTTTCCTTAGCAAGGTGGTTTTGCAGTTCCAATAGATATATACTTGAGTAATAGTTTCTTTAAAACTATGGACTTATTTTGTTGTGAATGTTAGAGCAATGGATACTGATCATATAAGTATAATTGATGAAATTTCAAAGATGCCACTAGGGAATATTTAGGGAATTCTTTATATTTTTTTCCTCATATCATGTTGGTTGGAAATGATAAATTGAAAAATAAGCTAAGCTGCTTTTTAATGTTTTTCTTCTTCTCTTTGGTTGTTACCTAGCTTTGTCCCTTGTTTATTGAGAATTCTAAAAGATCAGACTGATGTTTAAGGTCTTAATTTAATTAAGATTTAAATGGCAATCTGCTTACTCCATTTTCCTTTCAATTTGCATCAATAAGTACCTGCCAAAAGAATATTCAGAAGCATCTTGATTGAAAATTTGCTTTAGTAATTATCACGTCAGCCTCATCCTTTTACATTTTTCTTTGTTATAACTTGTCATCCACCACCGTACTTCCTATATGTTAAGGTATCATTCCAGAATTGTTTTTACTTTCTCTTCAAAATGTTCTAGGAAATACTCCAAGCCAGTGAAATAGTATCTAAATCCAGCAGGCTATTGCTTCTCCTATTTCTTAATGATGAAAAGCAGAAATTACTGGGTTCATCTCTGAAGTAATTTGGATAATGTTGAGCCATGCTCTGAGCTATTCAAACTTATTTCATAGCTATATAGATTCCCTTATCCCCTTAATCCTGATGCCCTTCATTCAGTCATTTTGCTAAGTTAAGAGAATAGGTAAATTCAACCACCTATTTATTTGCTCCTGCTTCAGGGACGCTGAATTCTAGTCTTGAAAAGTGTAGATATTTGCTAACTTTTCTTGGCTGCTTGGACCTACTCTGGCTCTGCCAGGCTGGAGACTGACTTCCTTGGATTGCATCAGGAAATCTCATTTGCCTTCTGGTTTCTTTGTGGATTTGGCCAACATGAGGCTTCAGCAGAAAATGAGAGGGTGAGAGAAGAGAACAGTTTGTATCCTCAGCTCCAGCTCTGAAGAAATGACAGCAACAGCCAAGAGCCATGGCTCTCATTGGATGGCCTGTCTAAAGTGTAGATATCACTAATGTTCTCTCCTCTTACTGTCTCTGGTCTCCTAACCTACCTAACCTGTTGCAATCTCTAGGACACTTTACTAGTTCTTCTTGATTTTTCTTTATCTTACCAAAACCTTTGCACATGACCTTGTATTAAACTCTCTTCAACTACCCATTTGAGCATTCTACCACCGTTTCCTTGCCAGAACCCTGATTATTATACAGGCATCCCACCAGATAAATAAATAGATATAGATAGATAAAAATTTACATTAAGACATAAAAACCATTGATCTTTGGTTGGTAGTAATGTGGTTGACATTTTTCTCTTTTTACTATAATCTCTTCTGCATTTTCAATAAGGATGTCTTACATATTACTTTAATATAAAGAAAAAATCAATATACATAATAAAACACAGTAAAGTCACATTATTTAACTCAGCTGTTCTCTAGGATGCTACTTGGAAATAAGTCTTTTCATCCCTGGTTAATTTCCTGGCCATTACACTGCTGAGTATTTTCTCATCTTCAGGTATGCTTGAACCACCCTCCTTTCACTTACTTTTTTGTGCTTATTGAGCTCCAATTTCAATGAAGTAAACAAGTAAAAGTGATGTGAATTCCCTCAGTTCTCATCATGACTTTAATCTCCATATCTCTGGTTAATTGTCTTCTTTCCTATCCCTAAAGAATTTGAAGCAAGTTTTTCTCCAAGATCTCTACCTGCACCTGAACTTTTAAAACCATCTCCCCTTACTTTCTGTTATGGATTGAATCGCATTCCCCACAAAGACATGCTCAGGTCCTAACCTCTGGTCCTTGTGGATGTGAATTCATTTAAAAGTAGGATTTTTGAAGATCTTAATAGTTAAGACAAGGCCAAACTGAGTCAGGTTGGGCCTTAACCCAATGTGACTAGAGTTCTTACAAGCACAGGAAACCTGGGCACAGTAGGAGGAGACAGGGAAGGTGAGAGATGGTCATGTGACAGACTCAGTGGTGGAGTTAGAGTTGCTGGCAAGCCACCACCAGAATGCTAGACTTCAGAGAAGGCCTGCTAACACCTCGATTTTGAATTTCTAATCCCCTAAATTGTGAGATAAGTTCTTGTTGTTCAAGTCAAATAAATAGTCTGTGGTATTTGTTATACAACCCTAGAAAACTAAGGCACTTGCTATAGAACTTGTCTTAATGAACTACCTCATCATCCTCTACCATCTTTAGCCTTACCCTCTTCAGCAACTTCTTCATTATCATCTGTAAATATGCTCCATTCTTTGTCCTTATATTTTAAGAAGAAAATGCCTCTTCTCTATGATGCTTACCATTCATCTGCCCAATTTCTTCCATAGCCCTCATAACTTTTTGAAAGAAGTAGATGCTTTAGTTGTGTCTAACTCTTACTGGTTCTTCTGTCCCTGACATGTATTTTATCCTCTTATTCATACCTCTGATATTGTGATTTAGAGGCCATCGATATCTCTATGTTCATCAACTCCCAGTGGCCTAACTCTTGTTTGATTCACACTCTGTGACACTTGAAACTTTTTGAAAACATGGTGTTTTTTCCTTTTCTTTTCTTTGTGTGTTTTTTTTTTTATTTTTACCCCAAATCCTCCTTTCTCTTTGCTTCAGTAATACCTCAGACACCCTATCTTTTTAATTTCCCTCTGGAGATTTCTTCTTGGATTCCATTACCTCCTTTTTCCTCCCTTGCTACATGCCTTTGCAACGTTTGGCCTCGGTGTTTTTATTTTCCCTAATTCTATCTCCTTACGGAGCTTTAACAATATTCTTTAATGTCCACATGTTATGTATTTAGCGTTCTTTATAGCTACACAGACAACTTCTCAACCATTTCTCAGTATCTCAATATAGTAAACAAGAAATTTAAATGTTGTTATTTTGACAGAATGCTTCGTTTTAGGGCTGCTTTGATGAAGCCTCTAAAGTAGAGCACTAAACTTCATCAAGCTGGGTGTGGAGTAGATATCCTTGTTGATTACCCAGGCCTGACCCTAGCCCCAGACCCCTTCTCCATGTTTGATGATATTTTTAAACTCTTACCTCAAAGGCCTTACAAACACGTATCTCATTATATCACCCCTCTTCTCAAATGTAACCATTTACTTCAGAATAAACTCTAAACTCCATAACATGGCACCCGAGCTGCCTCAGGCATGCTGTTTTTAGTTTAGTTTTTTTTTTTTTTTCTTCAGCTCTGCCTCTCTTTGTAGTCCATAATCCAACAATGGTGAACTCTTTGGAGGTTTCTGAATGCATCATGCACTTGCATGATTTATTTTTGTGCCATCCCCTCAGAATGTTCTTTCTGCATCCCTGCTACTGGAATTCTAATCATTTATAAAGCATAAGTCATGTGCTATTAAATGAAAATTAATTTATCTTTTGTCCATTACCATATCATGTTGTTTTGCAAACATATTCATTCAATTTTTACAGGTAACTCTCATCCATTATAATGTGAGTTATTATTTCTTCACACATCAAAGGAAGAACGAAAATGAATTGTGGGGTCTTATTATAACCAAGTTCCAAAATGGAGAAGACGGAAAGGGAAAAATAATAAATGCCTCATACTCTTATGATATCTTATTTATTTTGTATAAAATATCCTTTTAACATATGGTTGTGTTAATGGAAGTTAATTTGGAGATCTCTCATCCCCCCTTATTTATAAATAATTACTTGAAAGCTTTTAATTATATGTTTTATACATATATATTCTTCTAAATATTCTGCTGCTTCTCTCTATTTGCTGAGCAAACTACTTCTTAAAAATGGTACAAATGCAAACTTCATAAGTGTGTATTTCTATATTGCACAAAATTCTAAAGTAAAAATATTTAGATCAAAGGGGGTATATTATAATCTAATATATTTTCCCTTCACTTTTGGTTAATAGCGTAATGTTTCTAAACTTTTTCATGATCTATAGCTGCTTCCATGTTTTCTGTATTACGGTGATGTAGGGATTATTTCCTGTTTTAAATAAAAGCAAGGAGAAGGATAGAGAGAGTGAGCAACTTACTTGAGATCATCCATAAGACAAGACCTGAACCTAATTTTCCAAATAACAAAGGGCTATTTCCCACTCCACCAAACAATGTCTGGATTTTAAAATATTCCAATTTAACTACTAATTCTATTACTATTTGCCAATATTTCCAAATAGAAAATTAAACCATGGTGAAAAGTGCTGAACTCATGTAGTTTCTCAGTTATATGAGTATCATTTTCCCCAGATGATAAATTTTTATTAAAAGGATCCCCAATATGTGGTCCAATACTGAAGGCCTTTGGATTGCAAGTTCCCTTGTGACTTAGAGTAGCAGTACGTGTGACTCAAGAAAACCTAAACCAGTGTGAGCAAGGCATACTTAATTGAGGCTATTGCTATAGGCTTGAGTATCTGTTAATCGTAATTTAAAACTTAAACTCTGTGCCAGAATCTTAATTCCACTCCTTTGCAAGGATTTATATTTTTTTCCTAAGAAATGGAGAGAAACCCATTCATCATTCCCTATTGTTCAGATTACACTGAGTCTCATTTCCCTAGGTTGACTGGATTTTTAAGATATGCAAAAATCCTTTGAGGTGGAGGGTCCAATAGAGTAAACCAATGAAAACAGCCAAATAAAATCCAGTACTCTGAGAATGGAAAGGAAGTTGCCAAGAAAACATAATCCCCTGTAGATTTCCCTACTTAAAAGTCCAGGCCAAGATTTGAAACCTACCTCGTGGGTAGCAACAAGCTCAGAGAAGTGAGACACCTCATTCAAGCCAAGAATTTTTGGAATGGGTAAGACAGGTAAGTGATGAAATAGAGTTTCATTTGAGCAGCACATATTGTCACCACCATCACAGCCAAATGGCCCACCGGGTCTGACAAAGTGCCATGAGATGAAAGAGATGAAGGTTGGAGTGATTGTTCTAGATAGTATTGGAAAGTGACAGTGATGGGGGAGGCGGATAGAAATAGTCAATACATAGAAAAATTATAGCCATCTCCACCTGGCAGCATGTCCTTTTGACATCTGCTTTCTTAGGGCTTTTGGGTTTTCTCAGCCCTGGCAAGTAATGATCAGGTGTGCAGGCAGATGTTATTCTTAGTTCCTGCTAGGATGGAGGCTGAATGGCTATGCTTTGTCAGTTTTACCACCTAGGATGATGGATGGTGGAGAGGGGAAGTCATCACTTCTTCATTGAGTTCTCCTTTTAATCAGGGAGCCAGAACCCCCACAAAAGTGGAAACCATTCAAAGAATTTATAAAAGGATAAGAAAAGCAGAGAAGCTATTGAGAATGTAGGTGACAGCAAGATAGTACCTTCCTCATAAAAGCTGATCAACATATGTTAATTCTCTCCACTTTTCCTTTCAATCACACTATCTGAGCAAGGGTATACCCTCATTAATTTATTTTTGCATTCACTCTTTCTTTACTTTATTTTATCCTTATGCTTCTTACATTGATATAAACAAGAAATTTATCGAGATAGGCCATTTTAGACAGAGCCATGAAATATGTCCTTTGCCTTATTTAGTCAAATCCATAAAAGAATTGGGAAACTTCACATGGGGTTGATCAGTTCAACTTCCCACTTTTGCAAGGTTTTCTAACTGAACTAGTTAAAAGCTATTTGACTTTCCTCTTTCAAAAATCTTCCATGAGAGAGAGTGAAAAACTTCGGTTCTGCTAAAATGGCTACGTTGAGTCAATGGACGTACTTCTAGAAGCCCTTTAAATAGGACTTGAAATACCCTTAGAAATATATATACCCTTTCATACAGGAATTCAAATTCTAGAAAATTCTGTAAGAAAGTAATCAGAGATGTTCTCAATGATACATTTATGAGGACATTTATTGAAAATGTTAGAAACAAAAAAACTCAAAGAGTTATTAAATATGATACCGTTGTATGACTGTGTTTTTAAAAAATCAGCCATTAAAATTGATACTGTAGAAAAATATCTACATTATGCTCTAATTTATACTGTGATAAGAATAATACAAAACTCTCATATCTTCTTAGTGGCTTGTGAAAATACAGGTTAATATCTGGATCATACTACCCATCCATGGAGGCTGAGAGGGAGCTCTGCCCCACTTCTCACCATGGAATGCAGGCTGTGGTTGGCTGAGTAATGCTCCCCAAACACATCCAGGATTTAATCAGCAGAATCTGTGAGTGTTACCCTAGATGGACAAAGGGCCTTTGCAGATGTGATTGAGTTAAGGGTTTAACATAAAAACATTATCCTGAATTATCCAGCTGGGCCCTAAATGTAATCACAAATAACCTTGTAAGAGGGAGCAGAGGAAGATATGAGTGCAGACAACAGAGGAAGGCCATGGTTTGGAAGCAGAGGGAAGCAGAGTCAAGAGAGAAAAGATGCTAAGTCACTAGCTTTGAAGATGGAAAATCGGAGTCTTGGTTCTGGGAATGGAAGGAGTGCAGCTTTATATGCTGGAAAGTGCAAAGGAAATGAATTTTGCCCTAGAGCCTCCAGAGGGACTGACTACACCTTGCTTTTAGCCTCTTAAGACTCATTTCAGACTTTGGCCTACAGAACTACAAGAACATAAATCTTTGTTGTTTTAAGCCACCAGGCTTGTGTTGATTTGTTACAGAAGCAATAGAAAACTAATATAGAGGCTAATAAAACAGGCACTTTCTTGATCATTGTGGGTTTCATGGCAGAAGGAAAAAGGGCTTTGGTGGGTTTCTCACTGACAATTAAAGGCTCTTTTCCAGAAGTGACACATGTAATTTCCACCTATACTTCACTAGTCAAACTGAATTTATGACCCCACCTGAACATCAAAGACCAAGGAATCCTACCATTGGCTTGAAATGAGGAGAACTAAAAACATTTGGGGAGTGGTTGTAATGACTTGCATTATACGGTAAAAATAGGCAATATAATATATCAAAAACAAGTCATAAAACAGTGTGGGGCAGGCCATGATGGCTCAGCGGGCAGAGTTCTCTCCTGCCATGCCAGAGACCCGGGTTCATTTCCTGGTGCCTATCCATGGGAAAAAAAATACATTACAAAAAAAACAGTGTGGCCACAATATGTAAAAATAAATGTGCATCTACACTTAGAAATAGAAAGTAGCCAACAAGTAGTGAATGACAGTATAGGAATTTTTTATATATTTTTCTTTTTTAAGCATTTAAAAATATATACATATTTGAAAAATCTTCACACACATACAGCCCATCCATAGTATACAGTCAATTATTCACAATATCATCACATAGTTGTGTGTTCATCAGCACAATCATTACTAGAATATTTACATTACTCCAGAAAAAGAAATTTAAAAAAACCTCATACATATCATACCCCTTACCTCTCCCTCTCATTGACCACTAGTATTTCAATCTACTCATTTTTTTTTTACCCTTCATCCTCCCCTGTTATTTTTTTTTATTTTTTTATCCTTATTTTTTTACTCATCTGTCCATATCCTGGGTAAAAGAAGCACCAGACAAAGGTTTTCATAATCACAAGTCACTGGAAAACAATTCAAGAGTTTCAGGTACTTCTGTCTAGACACTCTAATACATCATAAACTAAAAAGGGGTATCTATATAATGTGTAAGAATTACCTTCAGGATAACCTCTCAACTCTGTTTGAAATCTCTCAATCACTGACACTTTATTTTGTCTCCATTCTCTCTTCCCTCGTTTAGTCAAGAACTCTTTCTCAATCCCATGATGCCAGGTGCTGGCTTATCCCTGTCCCATGTTGCCAGGGAAGTTTACACCCCTGCGAGTCATCTCCCACATAGGGGGAGGGCAAGGAGTTCACCTGTTGAGTTGGATTAGAGAGAGAGGTCACATCTCAGCAACAAAAAAGCTTCTCTGGCATGACTCTTAGGCGTAATTATAAGTAGGCTTACCTTCTCCTTTGCAGGAATAAGTTTCACAGGGGTCAATACCAAGACTGAGGGCTCAGTCTATTGAATTGGTTGTCCCCACCGCTTGTGAGAATTTCAGGAATTCCCCAAAGATGGAGAAGTTTAATATTTCCTCCTTTCTCTCCAATCTTACAAGGGGACTCTGCAAATACTTCTTTATTCTCTGCCCAAATTACTCTGGGATTTATTGGGGCATTACATTAACCTGGACAAAGCAACAAGATCTCACACACTATTGAAGATTCTATGTAATTATGGTGTTAAAATAGACTGATCATACAAGTTAAATTAGATAATGCACTACCCGAAATATAAATTTTGCACCAAATAAACATCTTTTCCTTTGTCCTCACACAGCAGTTGAAGTTTGAAAATATGGGCCACATCATATTTTACCCTGTATTCTGATTTACCTTAGTCCTATCCAGACTAGCTTCATTCATGTCTCTAGTCAAAGTCTGATCATTTTTCCAACCTTTTAAGCAGTTGTTATAATGGGGTAATACTGACTTTCATAACTTCAGTGCTGTAACTCAGAGTCTCAAGTGTCACATAAGTACTTGAAATTTCAGGATGCAACCAGGTTATATGCAAATAGCTCAGTATCTCAGAATTTAGAAATAACAGTTACAACTATGGAATAGATGGTATTGCTGTAAGAGCTTACAATCGAGGGGCCTTGACAATAGTGCCCAACCTGATAAGCCATGTTCTCAATCTCAATTCTCTGAGTTTGTATATTATAGTTAGTCCGTATGATTGATGCATGATAATATTTGTCTTTTTCTTTTGGACATTTCATTGAACATACTGTCCTTAAGTTCCATTCACTTAGTTGCATGCCTCACAACTTCATTCCTTCTTGCAGCCTCTCGGTAGTCTGCTGTTTGTAAATAACACAGTTCTCCCTCCCATCCCTCAGTCATTTTACCCTTAGGCCACCTCCACCCATTGTGAATCATGAACACTGCCACCATAAGCACCAGTGTGCAAGTGTCCATTTGGGTCCCCACTCTCAGTTCCTCCAGGTATATATCTACCTAGCAACAGGGTTGCAGGACCCTGTGGCAGTCCCACCCCTAGCCTCCTGTGAAACCACTATGCTTCCCTCCAGAGCGTCTGCACCTTTTAGCTTCCCTACCAACAGTAGATAGTTATATTACTTTCTCCACATTTTCTCTAGCTCTTGTTTCTCTCCGTTCATTTTTAAACAGTTTTATTCACACATCATACAATCCAACCTAAGTAAATAGACATGCCTTCACCACCATAATCTATATAAAGACATGTCTTTTTCTTCCACAAAGAATCCATACCCCTCCCCTATTCCTCCCCCTGTTGACATTTAGTTATGGCGTAATGCCTTTGATACATTCAGTGGAAGCATATTATAATGTTACTATTGACTATAGACCCTAGTTTGCACTGATTGTACTTTTTCCTGTATACCATGCCATTTACAATACCTTGCAATGATGACATTCATTTGTTCTCCCTCATGCAAAAACATTTTTATGTATGTACATTTAATCACCATCATTGTCCACTCTAGGCATTTCTAAATTATACCATCTCAGCCTTTATCCTCTATCTTTCCTTCTGGAGTCATACGTGCCCTTAACCCTTCTCCCTCAAACATACTCAAATTCAGCTTCATTCAGTGTACTTCTATAGTGCTACCATCAGATATTATTGTGCTCTCCATTTTGAATTTTTACAATCAGTCCTGTTACATATTCTTTTCTCCTTTAATCCTTCAGCATCAGATGCCCAATCTCTGCCCTCTTTCTATATCCTGTGTTCTTAATTTTAACTCACAAAGTCCAACTCATTAATGACTTGTCTCTGGCTAATTTCACTCAGCATAATGTCCTCAAGGTTCATTCACATTGAACCTTGCTTTATGACTTTAATCTGTCATACAGCTGCGTAATATTCCATTGTATGCATATGCCAAATCTTGTTTAGCCACTCATCTGTTGATGGACATTTGGGCTGTTTCCGTCTCTTGATAACTATAAATAATCCTGCTATAAGCATTGGTGTGCAAATATTCATTTGTGTCCTTGCCTTCAGTTCTTCTGAATGTATACCTAGTAACCAGATTGCTGGATCATATGGCAATTCTATACTTAGCTTTCCGAGGAACCACCAAACTGCCTGCCAGTGTAATTGCACCATTTTGCATTCAAAACAACAGTGGATAAGTGTGTCTCTTCCTTCACATCCTCTCTAGCACTTGTTGTTTTCTGTTTTTTTGATAATGGCCATTTTAGTGTTTGAGGGATGATATGCCATTGTGGTTTTGATTTGCATTTCCCTAAAAGCTAGTGAAGTTGACAATCTTTTCATGTGTCTTTTAGCCATTTGTATTTACTCTTCTGAAAAGTGTCTGTTCATGCCTTTTGCCCATATTTTTAAATTGGGTTGTTTGCCTTTTTATTGTTCAGTTGTAGAATCTCTTTATATATTCTGGACATTAAATCCTCATGTGATATGTGATTTCCAAATATTGTCTCCCATTGTATAGGCTGCCTTCTTATTTTCCTGACTAAGTTTTTTGCTGTACAAAACTGTTTAATTTTGAGGAGATACTATCTATCTATTTTTTTTCCCACTGCATGTACTTTGGGTGCAATGTCTAGGAAACCACCTCCTATCACAAAAATTAAAAGGTATTCCTCTACCTTTTTTTCTAAAAGTTTTATGGTCTTAACTCTAAGATTTAGGTCTTTGATCCATTTTTGAGTTAATTTTTGTATAAGGTGTGAGATATGGATCTTCTTTCATTCTTTTGCATACGGATATCCAGTTCTCCTAACATCATTTCTTGAAGAGGCTGCTCTGTCCCAGGTGGGTTAGCTTGACTTCCTTTTCAAGGATCAGTTGTCCATAGATGAGAGGGTCTATTTCTGAACATTCAATTCGATTCCATTATGTCAGTAGCATGCTGTTTTGACTACTGGAGCTTTGTAATATGCTATAAGGTCAGATAGCTAAGAACTCCCACTTCATTTTTCTTTCTCAAGGTATTTTTTAGCTATTCAGGGCACGCTGCCCTTCCAAATAAATTTAGTCATTGGTTTTTCTATTTCTACAAAGGAAGTTCTTGGGATTTTTTTTTTTTTTTTGGTGTTGCATTGAATCTATAACTAATTTGGATTGAACTGGCATCTTAACTATATTTAGTCTTCCAAACCATGGACATGGTATATGTTCTAGTTTGCTAGCTGCCAGTATGCAACATACCAGAGACGGATTGGTTTTTAATAAAAGGGGATTTATTTCGCTAGTTCTTCAGAGGAAAGGCAGCTAACTTTCAACTGAAGTTCTCTCTTAGGTGGGAAGGTACAGGGTGAGCTCTACTGGCCTTCTCTTCAGGCCTCTGGGTTCCAACAACTTTCCCCAGGGTGATTTCTTTCTGCATTTCCAAAGGCCTGGGCTGAGCTGCGAGTGCTAAGATGACGTATGCTGAGCTGCTTGGGCTGTGCTACGTTGTGCTCTCTCATTTAAGCACCAGCCAATTAAATCAAACATCATTCATTGCAGCAGGCACACCTCCTAGCCAACTGCAGATGTAATGAGCAACAGATGAGGTTCACTTACCATTGGCTTATGTCTGCAGCAATAGAACTAGACACCTTCACCTGGCCAAATTGACAACTGAATCTAACTACCATCATATGTCATTCCATTTATTTAGGCATTCCATTATTTCTTTTAGCAATTTCTTGTAGTTTTCTGTGTATAGGTCTTTTGTATCCTCAGTTAAATTTATTCCTAAATATTTTATTCTTTTGGCTGCTATGTAAATGGATTTTTTTCTTGATTTCCTCTTCAAATTGCTAATTATTAGTGTATAAAGACACTACTGATTTTTTAGGTGTTGATTTTTTTATCCTCCCACTCTTCTGTTCTAATGTATTAGCTCTAGTAGCTTTGCTGTGGATTTTTCAGGATTTTAGACATATAGTATCATATCATGTGCAAACAGTGAGAGGTTTACTTCTTCTTTTACAATTTGGATGCCTTTCATTTATTTCTCTTGTCTAATTACTCTGGCTAGAACTTCCAGCACAATGTTGAATAACAATTGTGACAGTGGGCATCCTTGCCTTGTTCCCGGTCTTAGAGGGAAAATTTTCAGTCTTTCCCCTTGGAGGATGATGTTAGCTGTGGGTTTTTCATATATTCCCTTTATCATGTTGAGAAGTTCCCCTCTATTTCTATCCTTAAAGTGTTTTCATCAAGAAAGGAAATTGAGTTTTGTCAAATACCTTTTCTGCATCAGTCAAGATGACCCCTGGTTTTTCCACTTTGATTCAATGATATGGTATATTACATTAATTGATTTTCTTATGTTGAACCAGCCCTAATATTTATTCCTGGAATAAATCCCACTTGATTATGGTGTATAATTCTTTGAATGTGCTGCTGGATTCTATTTGTGAATTTTTGCATCTATATTCATTAAAGAGTTTGGTCTTTAATTTTCTTCTTTTTGTAGTATCTTTGCCTGGTTTTGGTATTAGGGTGATGATAGCTTCATAGAATGAGCTAGGTATCTTTCCCTCCTCTTCAATTATTTTGAAGAGTTTGAACAGGATTACTTGAATGCTTGGTAGAATTCATATGTGAAGCCATCTGGTCCTAACCTTTCTTTTTGGGGAGCTTCTTGATGACTCTTTCAATCTCTTTGCTTGTGATTGGTTTGCTGAGTTCATCTATTTCTTCTTGAGTCAGTGTTGTTGTTCATGCCTTTCTAGGAAGTTGTCTATTTCATATAGTTCCTTGTATTACCCTCTCATTACCTCCTTTATTTCTGCAAGATCAGTATTATGTCTCCTCTTCCATTTCTGATGTTATTTATTTGCATCCTTTCTCTTTTTTTGTCAGCCTAGCTAAAGGTCCATCAATTTTATTGATTTTTCTCAAAGAAACAACTTTTGGTTTTGTTGATTTTTGGTATCGTTTCCATATTCTTAATTCCATTTATTTCTGCTCTAATATTCATCATTTCTTTCTTTTTGTTTGCTTTGTGATTAGTTTGTTGTTATTTCTCTAGTTCTTCCAGGTGAACAGTTAATTTTTTGATGTTTACTCTTTCTTCTTTTTTGATATAAGCATTTAAGGTGATAGATTTCCTTCTCAGCACTGCCTTTGCTGCATCCCATACATTTTAATATGTTGTGTTTTCATTTTCATTTGCCTCAAGATATATTCTGATTTCTTTTGTAATTTCTTCCTTGACCTACTGTTTGTTTAAGAGTGTATTGTTTAGCCTCCATATATTTGTGAATTTTCTGGCCCTCTGCCTGTTATTGATTTCCAACTGCATTCCATTATGATCCCAGAAAGTGTTTTTTAATAATTTCAATCTATTAAAATTTATTCAGACTTGCTTGTGACCCTATCCTTGAGAATGGAACATGAGCACTTGAGAAAAATGTGTATCCTGCTGTTGTTGGTTGTAATGTTCTGTAAATGCCTGAGTCTAGTTCATTCATCATTTTATTCAAAATCTCTGTTTCCTTATTGAGCCTCTGTCTAGATGTTCTATCCATTGATGAGAGTGGGGAATTGAAGTCTCCAACTATTATGGTAGAGGTTCTTCCTTCATTGTTGTCAGTGTTTGCTCATGTATTTTTGAGCACTCTGTCTCAGTGCATAAATATTTATGTTATATCTTCTTGTTAAATTGTTCCTTTTATTAATACACAGTGTCCTTGTTTGTCTCTTTTAATTGTTCAATGTTTGAAGTCTAGTTTGTCAGATATTAGCATAGCTACTCCTGCTTTTTTTGCTTGAATGAAATATCTTTGCTCAACCTTTCACTTTCAATCAATTTCGTTCTTGGGTCTAAAATGAGTATCTTGTAGACAGCATATAGATGGGTCTTGTTTTCTCATCCATTCTGCCAGACTATGTCTTTTGATTGAGGAGCTTAATCATTAACATTTAATGTTCTTACTATAAAGGCAGTACTTTCTTCTCCCATTTTGTCTTTTCTATTTTATATGCCATATCTAATTTTTTTTCTCTTTTTGCCTTGTTGTTAGTCTTCATTTCTGCACCCACTCCAGACTTCTGTCTATTGTCTTTCCCTGTCTACCTAAGATGCTCCTTTTAGTATTTCTTGTAGTATTTGTTTCTTAGTCACAAATACTCTCAGTGACTGTTTGTCTGAAAATACTTTAATCTCCTCCTTGTTTTTGAAGAACAGTTTTGCTGGGTATAGAATTCTTGGATGACAGTTTTACTTTTTCAGAATCTTAAATATATAATCCCACTTCTACTGCCTTCTCACCTTCATGGTTTCTGCTGAGAAATCTACAAATAGTCTTATTGAGCTTCCCTTGAATGTAATGGATTGCATTTCACTTGCTGCTTTCAAAATTCTCTTTGTCTTTGACATTTGACAATTTGATTAGTAAGTGTCTTGGAGTATTATTATTTGAAACCATTCTGTTTGGGATACACTGTACTTCTTGGATCTGAAATGTTATGTTTTTCATAAGAGGTGGGGACATTTTCAGTGATTATTTCCTCCATTAGTCTTTCTGCCCCTTTTTTCCTTCTTTTCTCCTTCTGGGACACCCATAACATGTATATCATATGCTTCTTGCTGTCATTCAATTCTCTGAAAGCCTGCTCATATTTTTGCATTCTTTTCCCTATATTTTCTCTCTCTCTCTCTTTTTTTTTACATGGGCAGGCACCAGGAATCGAACCTGGGTCTCCAGCATGGCAGGTAAGAACTCTTCCACTGAGCCACTGTTGCTTGCCCTTCCCTATATTTTCTTTGCATGTTGGATTTCAGATGTTCTGTCCTCCTTTCTTCTGCCTCTTCAAATCCATTGTTGTAGTTCTTCATTGGTTTTTCATCTGTTCTATTGTACCTTTCATTATCATAAGTTCTGTGATTTGTTTCTTCAAACTTTTGTGTTCTTCTTTATGCTCACCCAATATCTTTTTTATATCCTCCTTGAACTTGTAAATTTTATTTTTGATGAGATTTTGCATGTCCATTCAAACATCCTGAATTAGTTGTTTCAACTCTTGTATCTCATTTGAAGTGTTTGTTTGTTCCTTTGACTGGGTCATGCCTTTGATTTTCCTAGTATGACTTGTTATTTTTTGCTGGCATATAGGCTGTTGATTTCCTTAATTAATTTATTCTGGGGCTTGTGTTCTCTCTTTTACCTAGGATTTTCTTGCTGGATGATTTTGTTCTCTATCTGTTCTTTGGCATTCAGTTCAATTTTTCTAGGCCTCTAGCATATGTTCTGTTCAACTGTTCAGAATTTTTCAGTTCTTGTTTTTCTGCTTCTTGCTCAGCTTATATGGAGCCATTTACTTTTCAGGAGGATCTTCTTAGATATTGGCAACCACAATCAGATTTTCTTAGACAAGAGAGGTCCACACCTCAGGAGGAGAGCATCAAATCTCCCTGAGGGTGAGACTGAGCAGGTTATCAGACATTCCAATGAAGCCTCTAGACTCCGTGCTTTTCCTACTCTGCTCAGCATATGGTGCCGGTCAGCTGGTAGCTTCCCAGTAGCATAAAGTTATATGGTACCTTTAATTTCAGCAGCTTTTCCCTGACAGTGCTGTGCTTGAGACAGAAGCTGAGGTCATGGGTGGGTTTGATTGCTTTTGTTTTCCAGCCCAAGGGGTCTAAATTCCTTGAAGGAGGGCCTCCACTTGAGCTGGACTTCATCATCTTTTTCTTGGAGAAAATACACCCTTCAGGGGATTAAACACTTTCACCTGACTAGTTACTTTGTCTCTCAGACATGTTTTAATTCCACCCTTGCCACCTGGAGCAGTGCTGGCTCTTGTGATTCCATGCAATTCTAGCTAACAAGCTGTTAAGAAGTAAAAAAAAAAAATGTTTTCAGAGTGGACCCCTGCTCCCTGGGTTTGCCAATCAAAAGCTTGATTTGGTACATGGCTCTATTTGTCTCCAGGCAGTATGTGCCCCCTTTTCATGGGGTCCAGCCCTTCTCCAGTATTTTGTGTCTCTGTTGTTTTTTTTTTTCCCTATAAGCCCCTCACTGGTGGGATTAAAACTCCTGGTTCCTTTAGTGCTTAGTCAAGGTTTATCTGTGCTCAGTGTCTGTTTTTAACAGTCAGGATTTGTTAATTAATTCCAGAATTAGAGTTTGGTTGAGCTTAGTCCTTTCTACTAGTAAAATCTGTTTCCTTTCTCCTTGAGGAACAAGCTTGCCATGCCCATGGGGGAGAGGTGCCAGCCTCCATGGCTTAGGAGAATTAAACAGTTCTGTGTGGGGCCTCAGCTGTTTCCACCTGATCTAGACTGGTGTGTGCTGTGTATCCAGTCACTGATGTTCCCCCAGCAATTGTTCTGTACAGTTTCTGGCTATTTACTAGCTGCTCCGGAGGATGAACAAAATTCCACACATCACTATGCCACCATTTTACCTTTTTACTTTTTTAAGTGTTTTCAAATAAATATGTATTTTTATAAATGGTGGGGGGAGGGCATGTACTTCCAAGTAGACTAAGCAGAAAAGTAGCAGTAGAATAGTGGACAAACCTAAATCTAATAATTGAAATGTACTATTCATTTGTGAAAATGTGAAGTCATGAGTTGAATACTGATAGTTTCCTAGGGTTGCTATAGGAAAATGCTCCAAATTGGATGTCTTAAAGAAAAAAAACCATGTATTCTTTCATAGTTCTATGGGTTAGAAGTTTGACATCAAGGTGTCAGAAGGGTCATGTCCCTCTGTGAGCTCTAGGGGAGGATTTCTTCCATGGGTATCTCCTAGTTTGTGTTGGTGACTGGCCATCCTTTGTGTTCCTTGGCTTGTGGTTGCATCTTTCCATTCTCCACCTATGTAATTATATGGCGTTCTCCTTGTATGTCCAAAATTCCCTCTTCTTCTAAGGACACCTGTCATTAGAATAGGGTCTACCATACTCCAGTGTGACTTCATCTTAATTAAATCTCCAAAGGCCCTATATCCAAATCATTTACACTTACTGGGTTTAGGACTTCAGCATATCTTTTGGGGGAACACAGTTTAATTCACGACAAAGACTAACACAGTTGGGAGGGTATGAGTGGAAATGGAAGTCCTAAGAAGAGATAAAATGTGTTTAAGACATAGCAGCTATGCAATATTTTTTGCACAAAATCTTACCTTTCCTGATTCAAATGGCTACAGTTTTTCAACCATAACACAATGTCCAATCTTGTACTTATTATTATATTGGATAATTAATAATTACAATTAATATATTGGACAATTTCTTATTAATTTTCATTATTATTTCTCCCCATAGTTTTAATAATGATTTTTGAATAATATGCTCTTAAATATATGTATTTCATTCATTTTTTTTCGCTTTGGGATGAAATTCCTGATTCTGGTAAGCTGCTTAGTTTCTGAATACAGGACTCTACCTCTTCACTGGGGCATCCCAATCTCTACCTGTTTGCCTGACACAAAGGAGTCTCTCAAATAATGCCAATAATTTCAATCAAAATGGTCTTCATGTCTTTGGATATAGTCTCCTTCTTGGGGATTCATTTTTGTAAGGAACGTTGCATGCCTATATACAAGAATCTTCCCCACCCCACCCCCTTTTTTTTAATTGGTGGAAATGTTACATCTGAGAAAAGATGTTGTCCAGCAGAGCTAAGTATTCTTTGCCCAAGCCTTGAAATGTTATCCTGGGGAGACCAAAATCATCTTGGAAGAGTGCAAAGATATGTGTGCATATGTAAATCTGTGAACACTTCTGTCAGCCTCTTCTGTCTGGTAAGAGATCTGAAAGCAAGCACATGAATCTGTGCCTCTGCTTCAACACAACAATTGGAAATGGCAGCAGCTTCCAAGAGAATGGCAATTTACCTCTTTCCCTGCTGCAACACTCAGCAAGTGTGAATTACTTTGTTATTTCAACTGATCAAAATACCCAAATGCCACAATGACCCTGGGCACACTTGCCAACACTCTTCTCCCATTCTTATAAAAAACCTATTGTGAATGTTTATTTGTTTAGCCCAAACTCTGGGTTCCAAATTGTTATTGGCTGGCTCATCCTTACCTTAATATGAAATGAATTCCCAGAGTTGACCTTTAGGCATGGATTTCTGACACGATCTTCTGTGAGAATATGAGGAGACATTAATGCTTTTTCTATCAGAGGGCAAATAATCTATCATATGCCCCCTGAGAACTTGCCCCATATGCAGAGTGGTGCCATTCTACCAGCCACTCTGAAAGATGTATAGTTCTTCTATTTCCTAAATAGTGGATGAGTGTGTGTCTTGTTCCAGTACCTATCATGTTGAACTAAGATGGTGTTTCTTGAGATTTTTGTGATTTGAATGCACAAACAATGGTTCCTAGGGCCAATCACTCACCATAATTGTCAAAGGAAGTTGCTAATCCTTTCATCCACTGAACAAAATTATCCTGGATTGATATTTTATCACTTTAGTCCTGGAAAAGATCAAAAGAACCTGGGAAAATTCTGTCTGAGTCTTCTGAATATAAAGCAATTAATGTCCAGATTTAAAAATAACTTCTTAGAAGTAGTGAACTCGGTTTCCATAGCCTTCCATCTGACTCTGGAACACCAGTAAATCCTTTTGCCCCTCTCAATGTCAGTTGTCTTATCAAATGGAGATAAAATACAACTTGATATGTATATAATGCTTTATAGCTTAAAAAACATAATTAACATTTGATCCTTAAAACTAATCAGTTTGGGAGACAGGGCAGGCTTTATGAGTTCTATCATTCAGTAGATGAAAAACCTGAGCTCAGAAATGACTGGCTAACAGTTACACAGCCAGTCTGTGAGGAAATCTATTTCCTAAGAGGAGGGGGATAAACTAGATGTGCCTTCGATATCTCTTCTTGCTCTAATATATAAGGTTTTAATAAAAAAATAAAGAAGACTTTTGGAAAGTTTGCAATAAACTTGCAAAAAAATTCTAAAGCCAAATATCATTTACTCATAATAAAGAAATACATAAATAATTTACATTTCCAAACAATACAAATCTCATTTTGTGTCTACATAGTTTCATTTCAACAAACAAAATAATATTTGTGAAATCATCTGCAGTGTCTACTTTCTGTTAATGCTCATATACGATGGCTGAATATCAACTATTAAACCTATTTTTTTTCCTCAGCCAGTTCATAAGGGTGTTTATTTTTTCCTTCTCTACCACTGTTTTCCCTTTAGCATGCCCCATGAATCACTGCTTGAGAATATATCAAATCCAAGGAATGGTGTTAGTTTTTGGTAGAACTGGTTTTCAAAAGCAGGACCAGAAATAGCTCCCAGTGCTATTTTAAGAACATTCTCTAATTCCAAGGAAACTTCTTTGAAACTTAAACAGAAACCTCAGGTTCCAGACCAAGTAAATTCCATTCGTGTATAAGCCTTAGATAGATTACCCTATCAAATCTCATTGTTTTAGCCGTTTACTATATTAGGCTTTATTTGTCTATATACTTCTCTTTTCTTGGTAAGAGACTTCAAGCCAGGATCCATTAATTCCTGTGTTTCTTTTCTTTCTTTTCCACTAAAGCACATAGTAAGGGGAGTGGCATGGGGCAGTATAAAGAAAGAATATGGGCTTTGGAGTTAGAAGACTGGAATTTGAGTACTAGATCTTCAAATTACCAGATATGTGCCTTTGGGTAATTCACAGAACTACTCTAACCCTCTGATTCTTTGCTTCAGAAAATAAGAATAATGGTTTTTTGTTAACCATTGAGCCAAAGCAGATCAAAGAGATCTATAGAGGCCCAGGAAATATACAAATTATTGGTTCTGGAGTCAAACAAAGCCTAGATAGCACATCTTCAAATACTATTTATTTTACTTTTAGGCATACAAGTACATAATATTTCAAAGCATCCTCTGCAATCTGACATGGCCATAGGCCTGAGTTATCCAATGGGATGGGCAGAAAATGACAGAGAGTACTCCCAGACCCAACTCATAAAAATATCCCAGAGAGAATGACCAGAATGATCATGAAGCTATGTATGAAAACGGTAGAGACACCAACAACTTAGGTGCTGAGTGACTGTATGGAGCAGAATGCCCCATCATAAACTGTTACTAGTTAAACTTTACAAAAGCAGAAACTAAACCTCAATTGTGGAATTGTGATAAGCAATTGGTATATTTAGTTTCTTTGTTACAGCAGCTAGCATAATACAGACCAATACAAGTTATAATGGTAAATTCTAGTCAGTTTTCTTCTAAGATCTGTGGTGGTTTCATCCATTATGTTAGCAGCACACTTTCAACTACTAGGGGGTTTGTTAGCACACTTGAGAGAATTAAAGGATTTTAAAAAGCCGCAAGTCAACAATAATTACAGGGCAATCACTCCTACAGAGTCCTAGCATCTAAAAAGAATCATCTGGTTACTGCACTGTTTAGTGGGTCAACCTACATTATTATTGGAAGGCTCATCCTCCCTTTTATCCTTCATAGCTGTTTCCCCAATAATTCCCTTACATATCTTATCGCATTTTTTTTTACATGGGCAGGCACCAGGAATCGAACCCAGGTCCTCTGGCATGGCAGGCAAGCATTCTTGCCTGCTGAGCCACTGTGCCTGCCCTTTATTGCATTTTTGAGGACCTAAAATAACATATTGCTCATGAAAGACTTAGCACAGAGTAAGTGATCAACTCATATTATTATTTTTAGTCATAATTTTATTGTGCCACTCTTGGGAACAGGGGAGACTCAGGGAACACCCTCAAGATTGGGAAAAACATATGCAACTTTAGAGGTTCTCATATCATAGTGCATCCTTCAGGGAATATTATGTCCTTGTCACTTAAAAATAATGTGGAATGTAAAAAGCAGTAATAAACAAATATAAGGACTCATTCAAAATCCATGGTTTGGTTTAGTTTTTTAGGCCCTTAAATATTACTTTCCATTCATCCTAATTTTAGAGATATGGAGAAAATGGTTGAAGAGTTAAAGGAAAAAGAAGACTGGCTTATCATATATTGAACATGTAGATTTTATAAAGAGAACACAAATTAGCCCTTCTCCATCTATATTTTCTTTTGCAGAATCTGGGGAAAAGGAGAAGAGAAGAAAATAGAATACGTGAGAAAAACTTTTGCAAATAAACAAAGTAACAGAGTATGATTCCATTTGTGCACTCTTCATAGCAGGCAGATATTAACTCTCATGTTTACTGAATGTTGGCCCAAAGCACAGCCTGGTGCTGAGTGATTCAGGGGCATTTCTTGGGGGCAAAGTCAAAGCACAACCTGTTGTTGGCTCCTTCAAGCTTAAATGGATCTCCATATGTGAACAGCTTATTAAAGAATGATAATCGAGGACAACCTAATATGTGCAAAATAGCCCAGAGAAGATGACTAGTTAAGCACTAAAAATGCCAGCAGTAATTAGTACCATTTCTCGATGACCCACTGAGTGCCTGGCATTTTATGTATCTCATTAAATCCTCTCAACAATATTGTGAAGTCTTCTTTATTTTTGTGGATGAGAAAGCTGGTTCAGGCAGAAAAAACAGAGGTGGGGGGTCGCACCTGGTTTTACCTGGGACCAGCAGCTTTGTCTTTAATTGCTGCAGTATGGAGAGTCCACAGTGGACCTAGCCTGCCATCCAAACAAAATGACTTGTCAGGACAGACAGTTTTCAGGAAGGCAAATTTTGAGCAGGTAGTATATGTTGTCAATTTCACTGCAGGTGACAGAGAATATTCTAAGTATGTGACAGAGAAGCAAGAGCAAAGATGCAAAATGGAAAGAAAGCAAGCCATTGTGTCCCAGCAAGAAACACCTCCTAGTTGCTCTCAATCTTGGAAGATCTGTTCGGGGCTAGG
Organism: Myrmecophaga tridactyla; assembly: GCA_004026745.1. Taxonomy (NCBI): domain Eukaryota; kingdom Metazoa; phylum Chordata; class Mammalia; order Pilosa; family Myrmecophagidae; genus Myrmecophaga; species Myrmecophaga tridactyla. Next base: position 54,989 of record PVIY010006267.1, read on the forward strand.
AAACAATGAAGCTGTGTAGGTGGGGGTGGGGAGGGATAATTGCTACGCAGCCTGAAATGCAGAGGAGGGAGATTGGGTACCTGTTGTTTAAGGACCTTGGTTTTGGCAGTTGAGGATTCCGGTCGAGTTGATTTTTTAGGCCTGGGGTCCTGGTGTTGGGAGATGAGGGACTGGCTTAGGGGTGTGGAAAATGAAAGCTAGGGTGGGGGAGTAAGTGAGTGATGAATAAGAAAAAAGCTGTTTGCAAAGGAGACATTGGCTCTATCATAGCAACCTCATATACAGGGCACATGGAAAAATGCAAGCAAAGGCCCACTGCTCTCTTATAGGTTCCATGCTGGACATGGAGGTTAGAATTTCCGGGAAGTCAGGAAATGTTGCCTTTGAAGAGAAAACAGTAACAAGCCAACTCAACATAGCCCCTGTTCCCACATTTATCAAATGTTTTAGGTGGGAACAAGGGGTGGGATTACATGGTCTCTTGGAGCCGCATTTAGGTATAGAATTCCCTGCAAACAAAGGGCTCCTGGGTCAAATAAGAGCTGCTAGACACACTGATTAGCCAGCTGCCAGGAGGACCACAGAGTTTTGCAATTGCTCCCACTCTACGCTTTCCCCCAGCTATGGCTAATCCTCCATGAAAAACCTGAAAGGAGAGGCAGCCCGCACCTCCCCAGGCATCACTATGCTTTTCTGCAGCTCAGGTTGGCCTCAGATGTGTAGTTAGCAGTGGACAGCCAAGCACAGTGCCCCCTACCTGGCTGGCTAATCAGGGTTTATTATGCTTGGTAAAATGGCACTGATGTGCCTCTTAAAATCTTGCCACGGACACACCTACCATCTGACACTGTGCAATTAGCCCTGTGCTCAGAGCCCATGGTAGCACTATATTCCCACATTACTGAAATCATTATGTGGGATTCAGCGCAGCCCTGGTGTGTGCAGAATTCCCCTGCCCTTGTAGGCTAAGGATTGAAAGGGTTATTCTTTATATTGTCAAAAAGTATTCATTTTGCAGAACACCTTCTCATGAGAAAACCACTGTGCCACATTGTTGTCTGATGCGCTAAGATTTTACCCCATTGGGAAGTGTTTCCACTTCTCCAGACTGAGAAATCTTACCTTGCTGAGCATTCCTTTATGTGTTGGATAGGAGAAGAATGTCTGTTTGGGGAGTTCTGTGACATTTCAGTCCACCAGATAATCACACAGAAAACATTCATGACATCTCTCTGTGCTTTTACATTCTCTAAATTCTCACTCCCACTCTAACAAGCCCCATACCACCAACACACATCAACCCATACACATAGCAGACACAGGGACACACATGTAGGCACATACACTCAGACACACAGAACACAAACAGGGACATACACACAAACACACAGACTCACGTACCACCCATAGACACACAAACTCACAAACACACAGGCACACATGCTACATTTATACAGACACAGACACACATAGAACATACATTCACCATACGCACAGCTACACACAACACACACAGACACACAAACACACACACAGAGTCCAGACTCTGTATTTCAAATCCAATTCAAAATAGTACAGACAGGAGAGTACAACAAAGGTATAATTCCACAGGAAAAAATGATACTTGAGGATTACCCAAGCATTCAAAGCAGGTTTGTGTATAAATATTATGATTTGGAATTTTAATATAAAAGTATATATGATGTACAAATACAGCTTTAAACAATGAGAATATAGCAATTAGAAACCCGGATTCTTGGGAAAATCTCAGATATATCCTTGTCGGAAGCATGGAAAAGAGCCAACGGTCTGGGGAGGCCTGGAGAGAGCTTTGCTGGTCTGTGAACTAAACCATTGTGCTTTCTTTCCCTCCCACAGTGTTTTCTGGAAGAGGAAGGAAAGGCCCTATTCACACTCTACTTATTCTAAGTGGCAATGCAAATTCTCCAGTGAAGGGCATGGGGGGAGGGAGGAGGCAGAGATGGGATGAAAGGTTTTAAGATAATGTAAAATATTCCCTTTAGTTCTGGTTTTATAAACAGAAAATGAGAAAGTTTCCACCATTCTTCGAAACTGTTTCTATCAATCTGTAGTTTCGGGGATTGAGACAATTCTTCCACTACAACTTTTTTAAAGTGAAAGTAAAAGCTGGGTCTTACAGAAACCAAAATATTTCAATACCTGGCTTTGTTATTGTAATTTTGGCATGGAGGGAGGGTATGGCGGGATGTCCTCCATCCCTTATTCTGCCTCATCTCCTGTTTTCTAATCTGTGATATTTCTTGGAAGGTGCCAAGAGAACAGTTTTGGCAGAATTTCCAGCTGGAAACTTTAGGAATTAAAATATCCCAATATGTCAGTACTCACACTATTTCTGGTCCTGTTATGAATAAAATTTGACTAAGAATATGGACCTACAGATTCTGGTGGAAAAAAAATCTTTAACTTAAAACACTTTGAAGAAGGTGGGCCATGGTGGCTCAGCAGGCAGAGTTCTTGCCTGCCGTGCCAGAGACCCAGGTTCGATTCCTGGTGCCTGCCCATGCAGAAAAAAAAAGAAAGAGACACTTTGAGGAATTGCCAAATACTTACCTATTTATTTATTTAAGGTGGGAGGTGGTGGCTCCTGGCCAAGGGAAAGGCCTATTCCATTGAATCTTTGTATTATAGAAATGTTGAAAATATGCTTTCTCCCTTCTAAGTGCTGCTTCAGAAGACATATCTTCTGATACAGTCCCTGGGCTACTTTAGGTGATTGATATTTATGAACCAGAATATCTTTAAGCACAGGACATTTCCTTTTCTTTTATTAAACCAGAGTCCCTAAATGTATAGCTAAACAAGCTTGAAGAAAATGATTGAATGTATAGGCCTAAAATCAATGTCAGCACATCTTCTAACGAGTTATAACCATGGTGAACTGCTATACCAATGAGACCACCTGCTCCAGGCAGACAGATGGAAGCCCTATGGGGGTCACGACTCCCCTTGTAAAGAAAGCTGGAACCACAGACGTGCACGATTTTGGCAGGAAACAAAGAGCAGGGCATCGACACTTCACAGAAGATCATGGTGACTTTGTAAAAGAAATGTCAATACCCTCAGCTTTCTGGCCATTTCTATCCTCCATCATTTTATTGGGCAGGGCAGCCACATCGTTCCCAAAGCACATTCCTCAAAGAGCAAGGAGGAAGAATAGGGTGGGAAATTAGCATTCTCAGAGGCTCTGGCAATCATGCAGATGGAATATGCTGAATGCCTGTGTAACAAAAATAAAACACAAAGCTATGCTTCTATTTGGATCTGCACTCTCCTAATAGCATCCATACAGTAGTGCTGGATTTTGGATGATTGAAGAGAGCACTGAAAGAAAAAAAAAATGACATAGAGAGAGAAGGTAGATGGAAAAGAGGGATACACTGGCTACAGATTCTACTTTTAGGAGACTATAAGAGTGAGATACACTATGAGGAGATTATTTCTGCATAAAGAAGAAAATCAGTACTTTTAGTGGGTTTAATATATGCTCTGACATTTAGCAAACAAATAAACAAAATTTCCATTACAATGATATTGCTGAAGATGGTAAAATAGATTACCTTTTTGTCCCATTGATTGATTTTTTATGGATTGATTTTTATGCTTGAGCTTTTAAGACTTTAAAATCTCTTTCTCATTATTTCTAGAAACCGTATTTTCCATTATTGGGAAAATTTTGGTTGTATTTATTTTGTAGGCAATGGATAGGTAAATTCACTCACTCATACATATATATGATAATCTTTTTAGCACTTATTATGATCCAGATTATCAATGATGCTCAACAGAGGTGTTATTGTCATTTAGGTGGGACATTTCACCATTTTGGGGAACTGTCTTGCAGGCTGTTTAGAGTTATTGGCCCATACCAACTAAATGCCTGAAACATCCTGCAGTTTTTGTGACGACCGAAAAAAAAAAAAAGCCACTTCTCATATGCAAGTGTAATCATTTTACTGAAGTATCTCTAGTTGATCTTCCTTATTTTCAAAATTTCTGACTGACAACCATTCAGAGCTTACTACTTTTGTTCCCTGAGTTCAGGCTAAACAATACCCCTCAGCGCTTTGGTGAGAAGGCCAGTGGTGTGCACCAGAAGGTTGGGTTGGCAGAGGCCTCCTTGTAGAATTGACTTCCCTGGTCAGGCTGGTTCCATCCGGTGTGGACAGCCTCTACTATAGGATCTCCATGTAACTCTCCATGTAACTGGTGAGTGTGTGATGGGGTGGGGTGTTATTCTACTTCACTTTGCATGTCCACTGCTGAGAACTCCTCTACAGAGCAGCAGCTTTGCTGCCCTTTAGCCCTAATGACAGTTCATGTTCCTAATCTCTTGTCTATGCTGAGTCTCCCACATTTGACCCAGCAGCCATCAGAACGTCTCTATAGCCCATGCTCTGCCTTCTGTGCTCTCCCATGTGAGGCCATAGGAACAAATGAGGATTTCTTGTTCATCCTCTGAAGATCACAGAGTATAAAGATAGGGTGAGTGTTGTCCCCATACTCTCCCCAGACCTAAAACATCATATTCCCTTGAAGCCTAGCAGCATCGGTGATTAAAGTTGCTCATCCACCCTCAGAAATCTGTAGATTAGAAGAAGGAGTAGTCCATATGTGCAAGTGTACCCCCAACTTCAGGACACTTATGAAAAATACTACGGTGGGGTAATGGAAACTTGAAAACACAGTTGAACACTTGCCTGCGCCCCCAGAATGTTCTCCCTAAAATTCTATGTGCCAGTTTGAATCTGTTGTGTACCCCAGAAAAACCAAGTTCTTTAATCCTCACTCAATATTGCTGGGTGGAAGCTTTTTTATTGTTTCCATGGAATGTGAACCATCCAATTGTGTGTGGTAACTTTTTATTAGATTGTTTCCACGGAGATGTGTCTCTCTCCATTCAAGGTGGGGTTTCTTCCTGAAGCCTTTTAAGAGGAAACCATCTTGGACAAAGCTCCAGAGCCATGAGAGCCCCCAGAACCAATAGAGCCAACAGAATGGACAGAGCCCCAGGGAAGCCATTGAAGATTCCTGGAAAGAAGGTAGCAGATCTCGAGATGTGCCTTTCCAGGTGAGAGAGAAACCCTGAATGTTATCAGCCTTCTTGAACCAAGGTTTCTTTCCCTGTCCAATGCCTTAGATTGGACATTTTCATCACTTTGCCTTAATTTGGACATTTCACAGCCTTAGAACTATGAACTTGCAACTTAATAAATTCTCCTTTTCGAAAGCTGTTCCACTTTAGGTATATTGCATTCCAACAGCTTGCAAACCAGAACACTCTCCTTATGTTCTATTCTGTCAGAAGCCCCAAGATGGGCCTGTAAGATCTACTACTAAGCAAACAGTTGTGCAGCGGAAAAGATCCCATATCTCTATATTAAGCATGATGCTTCTAGGTGTGATAATCAGAAAATTCCACTGACAGTAATTCTAAAATTTATTGTTCACCTAATAGAAAATTCAGAGCCTGGCAGTTGCAAAAATAGCATTGACAAACTAGATGCCTTTCATTCCTTTTCATCCAAGTTTTGCTTTAGTCTTTATGATTATCACCCCATAGTTATAAGCCTCAAGACTAGGCACTGTATTCTTGCACATCACCAGCCATTTGAAACAGTTGTCGGGAGAAGGGGACAAAAGAATCTTCTTACTTGGCTCTCACTTTCATAAGGTGTCATAAGAATCCAATAGCTCAAGGGAAAGACCAAGTCACATGATCACAGCTAGACCACACCTTGCATGGGTGGAGACACGTATTCATGGAAACCATCTAATGAAAAGTTACCAGCCACAATTCGGTCGGTCATATCTCCATGGAACAATAAAAAATCTCCCACCCAACAATACTGAATGAAGAGTAAAGGACATGGCTTTTTTGGGTTACATCACAGATTCAAACTGAGACATTCTACCCTTTATATCCCAAAAGACATGTTCTTTCAAAATGCAAAATATTTTCCTTCCATAACAACATCAGAAAGCTTAAAGCATTACAGTGACAATATAAATGCAATACAAAGTCAGAAACAGTACAAAATCTCATCAAAGTCAGCTACAGGCAAGTTCTGTCATAAGGCAAAATTATCCTTTGGGTCTGCACCTGTAAAACTCAGAACAAGTCATCTACTGCCATGATACAAAGGAAAGACAGTCATAGGACACATGTTTCCATTTCCGTAGGGAGAAATTGGAAGGAACACAGAGATCACTGGACCCAAGCAATATCGAAAAACTGTAGAGCAAAATCTATTAGTCTCAAAGTCTGAGAGTCATTTATTATTTATCTTCAGGGCTTTAGAAAGTGGCAGTCCCATCCTTTCCAAAGGCCTATGCAGTGGCTCGCCTCTCTCCAAAAGCAACTTTGGGAGACATTGGGGAGACCACCTTTTTCTTGGTTCCACCCTTTTCAAGCATCGGGGCCACATCAGACTCTCTACTATCTCCAGGGCACATGCTCAACCCCTCCATGCCCAGGCTCTCCCTAAATCCCAAGGAATGTGCTCCACCCTCTCCAAATACTGAGGTGGCATGATTCTTTCACTGCAATGAGGTGGAATGCTCATCCTCTGCCTCTGGGGCAAACTCATCGTCTTCAAGTGCTTGGGTGGGTATTCTCTCCTAGCCTGAGGTTTCTTGACTTTAGACATTAGTGCCCATGGTTCTGCCTCTGAAGACATTTTACCTTCACTATGTCCCTTTTCTGAGACTTTTAGTCCAGACTGGCAGATGTTCCATTTACACAGGTCTTATAGCATTCTTGTTGGCTTTCTAGGTAGTAAACAAGAATCATGCCCATCAGAAAGAAGGAGTTTCTGCAAATCCTTCCTGGATAACTCCATCTCCAATCCTGGCTTTTTCTGAAATGGCTGTCTGGTCCTACATTTGGTTTAAATCTTCATGTGGGACACTATTCTCCAGAGTCTCCCTTCCTGGAAGCACAGAGTTTTTCAGAACATCAGTTTCTGGATTCTTTGTACCCAAGAGTTCAGTTCTTAGCTTATCTATTTTCTGTCACATTTTGCTATAAGCTGCAAGGAAAAACTAGGCTGCACTTTCCACACTTAATTTGGAAATCTCTTCTGCTAAATATCCAAGTTCATGGCTTTCAAAATCTGCCTTCCAGCCAAAGCTATAGTCAATTTTACCATATTATCTGCCATTTTAAGATAAGAATCACCTTCCTTCCAGTTACAATAACACATGCTTCATTTCTGTCTAGTGCCTAGTCAAAGTTCTCTTTAGAGTCCACATTTCTACCAACAGTTTCTTCTTCAAAGAATTCTAGGCCTTCTCTATCAAGTTCCTCACAACTCTTCCAGAATCTTCCCCTTATGCATTTAAAAAGCAGTTCCAACTAGTTTGTTATTTGCAAAACGCAGCAGCACCCCACATCTCTGGAACCAAAATCTGTTCTAGTCTGCAAGCTGCTGGAACATGATGTACCAGAAATGGAATGGCTTTTAAAAAGGGGAGTTTATTAAGTTGCAAGTTTACATTACAAATTAAAGGAAGGCTATAAAATGTCCAATCTAAGGCATGTTGGGAAAGATACCTTGGTTTAAGAAGGCTGATGATGTTCAGGGGTTCTCTCTCAACTGTAAAGGCACATTATGAATGTAACATCTGCTAGCTTTCTCTCTAGTCTTCTAGTTTAAAGAAGGTCCCCCAGGGGTGTTTTCCTTCCTCATCTCCAAAGGTCTCTGGCTGCATGGGCTCCTGTGGTTCTTTACAAAATGGTTTCCTCTTAAAGGACTCCAGTAAGCAACCTCACCTTGAATGGGTGGAGACAATATCTCCATGGAACCCATCTAATCAAAAGTTATTACCCACAATTGGGTGGGTCACATCTCCAGGGGAACAGTCAAAAAGCTCCCATCCAGCAATACTGAATGAGGATTAAAGGACATGGCTTTTCTGGGGTATACCTCAGGTTCAAACTGGCACAACAGGTTATACATTATGAAAGTTGTGCTACCTGGGAAACTCTTGGCAACATCTGTGGGACAATGCCTGACCTGGAGTGTTAGAAACTCATTGAGGGGTCTCTGAATTTGGAATGCAGGGCACCGCTATCTTTAGTTTGGGGCAGAAATTGTACACAGTAGGAAAATCCCTTCAGAATATCCTGTTTGAATTGAATGCATGCTAAATATAATCTCTGATATTATGGAAACATAAACAGGTAAGAGTAGCACAGATGGTTAACAATATGATTTCTGGGATGCAATGCTGCAAATATGGAGTAAAATTTAAAGGACTAAGAACCATTCTCCAATAAAAGGAACCAAGATTCCTTCTAGAAGAGGATGATTCCAGAAATGGGGCAGTAAATGAAAAGATGAATCTGGAGCATTATGTCATGCCAGAAAGTAAGAAAGTACTCAAAAGTCAAAAGAAAGAAAGCATGTCAAAGGGACATCATGACCAACATAAAAGAACCCCCATGGGCCCAAACTGGGACAATTTTAGCAACAAAAGAAGTAAGATAGCATTGGGTTGTAACATAAAGTATAAAATAAATATACATGAGTCCATACTAATTGTTCTAATTTGCTAGCTGCCGGAATGCTATATACCAGAAACAGAATGGCTGTTAAAAGGAAGAATTTATTAAGTTGCAAGTTTACAGTTCTAAGGCCATGAAAATGTCCCAATTAAAGCAACTCTATAAAAATGTCCAAATTAAAGCACCAACAAGAGGTTACCTTCACTCAAGAAAGGGTGATGAAGTTCAGAGTTTCTATTTTAATTGGAAAGGCACATGGAGAACATGGAGATGTCTGCTAGCTTTCTCTTCAGGCTTCTTGTTTCATGAAGCTCCCCAGGGGGCATTTTCTTTCTGCATCTCCAAAGGTCTCTGGCTGCCTGGGTTCTGTGGTTCTCATGGCTCTTTCCAAAATTTTTCCTCTTTTAAAGGATTCCAGTAAACTAATCAAGACCCACCTGGAATGCTTGGAGTCACATCTCCCTCTAATCAAAAGTTAATACTCATAATGGAGCATGTCACATCTCTGTAGAAATAATCTAATCAAGTTTCTAACCTATAATACTGGACAGGGATTAAAAGAAATGTTTGCCTCTGCAAGATGAATCAGGATTAAAGCATGGCTTTTCTAGGGTACATAATCTCTCCATACAGGCACACTAATACAAATAAATGAATGAAAAATTCTACATAACACATGTAGCTTGTCTCTCCTCTAGGAGGTAAAGCTTAATGACTCCCCTATCCCTTGAGTATTGTTGGCTTGCTTCCAAAGAATGGAGTATATAAATGGAAAGGTGACAACTTTACTGTGGAGAAACCTGGTAAACATAACCAAGTCACCAAGATTAATTTGCTTATTAGTAAATCATATTGCTGTCATCTACCTCCCAGATATGATGTCATGAAAAGAACTTCTACTCTGGGGCATTTTTACCCTAACCTCATAACTTGAGTCTAATCATGAGAATAAAATCAGATAAAGCCCAAATTGAAGAACATCCCTCAAAATACCTGACTAGTAGTCCTCAAACTCTGAATGTCAAGACAAATAAAGAAAGATAGAGAACTATCACAGGTCAGAGGTGAGTAAGGAGATAAATGCGATGTGGAATCCTGGACTGGATTATGGAACGGCAAAGGGAGTATTAGTTGAAAAAAATACAGCGTTTAATTAATAATAATGTATTGATGTTGGTTTCTGAGTTAATATAGTAATGGAAAGCATCAACTTTAGGGAAAACTGGTTGAAAGGTGTATGGGAACTCACTATACTACTGTTCCAGCTTTTAAAAACATTCCAAATTTAATAAAAATATTTTTAAAAAGCAAAGAGAAGGTGGAATGAACCCTCAATAAGAGGGTTATGACTTGATTGGAAAGGGTTTTATATGTCATGCAATGTATGAGAAACTATGAAAGAATTTGTTCAGGGGGGAAAAGATGGCAGCTTTTTATTCAAGAGAGATTAAATCGGAAGCAGTTTTGGGAGGGGGTTGATGACAGGGAGCTGGAAGCAGAAGCAGGAAGAGTGGCATGACAAATTTAAATATAGAGCATAAATAAGAAGGCTACTGTAACCACTTAAGAAAAAAAATGGTGTAAACCTGAGTTGGAGTTTGTGTGTGTGCAAATGTGAGTCTACATATGTATGGTAAATGGCATTGGAGCAAAGATATTTTTTGTCAAGTGCTGACAAGACCAATGTATGCATCTTTCTTATACTAAAAGTAAAACGTAAGTCACTGCTTCTATTTGGGTGCATTAGCTTCTAATCGGATCCTTTCAGTCATTTTAAAGCTTTGTGAGAAACAGACAAAGGGCACAGCATGGTATGGTTGGAAAATAGCATTGTAGGCTTGGCCTTCTCTTAGTTATGTAATCTCAGTCTTATCACTTCAGTAGAAACAGTTTTTCTCCATTTCTAAAGCAAAGCGATAGAAATAGAAGGCCTTTGATTTCTCCCCAAATTCCTGACATTCTGTGATTAAATGCTTTTATAAAAAGATAGCTATTGGGGATGTTGCAATGTAATTACTGCTTTTGGCAAATTATTGGATTAGAAGATTATTAATCAATTTCCTTGGAAGACTAAAGGGAGAATTAATATTCGTTGAGTGCCTAGCATTTTAAAAATAGTTTTTTGTCTTTGATGATTTTTTATATCACATGAAGGTGCTATTGGCCTAAGCCGCAGATTGCTTCATTAACAAGAACTCATTTCAAACTCTGCTGTTTTATGAAATTTTTATTAATTTCAACACGAAGTTGCCCATCTTCAGCATTTCCCAGCAATAAGACTTGTTTTGTAGTTATGAAATTGTTTGCAGATTTAGAACTGTTCATAAAAATGGTTTTCAAGCTTTAAACCTGCTGAAGAAGAAACCAACCATATAAAAATTAGACAGCCTGTTTTGCGAGGGACATTCACTGATTAAAAAAAGCAGATGAAATGAACAATTTAGAACATTTAAGAAAATTTTGAAGCTGAGAGATCTGATATAATTTTATTGAGACAGGGTACCAAATAAATAAAACGTATCCATTATTTAATTACACTTATTTATTTTTTCATGAAAGAGGCTGAAGGCAAGCATACAGCATTTACAGTTCTATCTGTTCTCTATCACTTCTTGTCCACAAATCATTTCAGATTAGAATTTCTTTGAGCATTACAAAATAAGCCAAATAAACTAAAATAGATTAAGCCTTATAAATATTTTACTTACATATATATATAGTATTGCATTGATGAACTGCTTATTGGAAATATATGTCATATCTACAAAATAGATCTATAACCCACAATTTATAACAACATAATTCACACTAGAAACCTTACAATGGATCCTTTAAGATAAAAACTCCATAGCCAGGTAAATATTTGTGATTGCAATGGAGTTTAATTAGGGACATAGATGAGGCTTTCAAAAGTAGCAAAAGGAAGCTGTCAAGATATTTATGGTTTTGTAAACAATTCCAACTATCTGAAGAAATTATGGGAAGGAGAGTAGTTTGGCCTTGCCTTGTAAATTAAAGCAGCAATCTAAATCTGATCTATCAGAAATTGTTGAAGTTTACATCTACTTGACACCTATTTGGCTCTATTTCAATTTATGCCTTTATACAATAGTTTCTACATTTTTAATTTCATAAAATTAAGAATGTTGAAAGCACTCATTGAATGTGAAAGAGAAAAAAACGATGCATAGTTACAGATATAACCTAAGAGAAAATGATGCATAGTTACAGATATAACCTAAGAGAACATGGTAAAAGCTGCATATGATCTGGGAAATAAATTTGATATTCGAATGACTTCTTTTAACACTTTTATCTAAAATACGGAGCAAATGCTCGTCTCCTTGAGGGCACCCCCTCATACCTCACTTATATTAGGTTTGGATATATATATCCCCATAGCGGCATCTTTGCACCTACCCAGGGCCTTTACAAGGGCTAACTTTCTGAACCTTCTTTCTTAATGCATCCCATCCCTTCTTTTAACCAATATTTACTTTTCAACTATTTTAGACATCTTCTAGGTGTTAATCAAACAAGAAGAAAACCAGACCCTCTGCAGGCTTCATGTTCACTGGCTCCTGTGGTGTCTTTGGTCAGTGGGACAGCCTTGACTTTCATTTTTGTATCCATAACCCATGGAGGAATGTGACCTGAGCAACAACAAAGAAAGAAAGCACAAATGGAACCCAGTATGAAAGGATTATGTTAAAAGTACCTAAAAATCCACAACCTCATTTTTGCTTTTTTTTCAATAGGACATCAGAACTCACAGTCCTTGATCTTCAAGCCTGTTATTTCAGACCAGCGAACCATGTTGCCTCTGTAAGTGGACAAAGACTGAGAAATGCCTTTACAGTGTGAAATGACTTTGGAAAATATATTGTATCTAGAACAAAGAAGCAACGGTGCCTTCCTAATTCATCTTGTTACCACCACTTCTTCAATCCTCTGCTTCCAAGTGATTGAAAAACTATGCAAAGATCCATTTCTGACGAGGGTAGAACATAAACTTTCAAAAGTAAAATTCCTGATCTGAGTTACATGCGAACCCTGAATATGTAAGAATGATTCACTTCAAAACAAATGTACCAGTGGTGCAGAAGACTATTCCTATATTTGAGAATGAAAATAACTTTTCAATATGATAAAAAGAGAGATGGGCATAAAAGAAATAACACTGGTATACAATTAACCGTATGTATTGAAATAGTTTAAAAGGGTAGGGTTCACAGACATTGTCATTAGTTTCACTTACACATGAACTCACTGACTAAGTAAATCAGGACAGTTTCTGATAGTTTCAATTCTCCTCCCTGAGGCAGATATAATTCTTCATTATCCTTAAAGCATTCCTCTTCGTATGTATTGTTATTTGATAATGAAGGATATTGACAATAGAACAAAAGTTATTATATATGATTTTGTGGAAAGAGGGACCACACTTCATATGAATTATAAGGAAGTTTTCTTATCAGTGATATGAATGTCCACATTATATCCTCTCTCTGTGTTCCATGACACAGGTCAGCCTTTGGTACTCTGACTTGGAATTGAACAACATCCAAGCACGGAACAAAATGGTAAGACTCATACTTAGAATCACTCAACTGGGCTGTGTAAAATTTAAAGAATTCATTAACTTAAGATTAACCTCAAGTTACCTCACAAGCTCTTTGTAAAAAGAATAAATAGTAATTTTGTTCAGAAGCTATTGGTAGATGAAACAAAGCATGGTCTCAATGGAAAATATACATAGAGGCCATTTAAAGTGTTAAATATGACTTTAAAAATAGCAAGTTTACCTAAGTACATTGTAGCCTATTCTATTAGTATACAGTGATGCAAAACTCATTAAGATCAGGCTATCCTAATTTTTTTTTTGCGTGGGCAGGCACTGGGAATTGAACCCAGGTCTCTGCATGGCAGGCGAGATCTGCCACTGAGCCACCTTTATACTGGCCCTACCTTAAACTTTTGAAGTTAAGTGTTCATGTGACTGGTTTTCACAATGTAATATGGGAAATAATAAATAAGTCTCCATCTTTTTCTTCTCCACTTGCAACAAGAAGCTATCACCCCAGGGTTCCCCATCAAAGAGACTGTATCTGAGTTAGAGGAATATGAGCAAGGAATCAACCTGTGCTATTTTAAACCACTGAGATTTTGAGGTAGTTTCTTAGGGCAGCATATCTAACTCTACTGACTGACACAGATTATGGTGGTTTGAAGCTACTATATACTCCAGAAAAGATCATGTTCTTCAAATGAATCCATTCCTGCAGGTATAAACTTATTGTGGTGGGATCGCCTGTTTAGGTCATTTCAGTTGACACCTGCCCCAAGAAAGTCTTAATCTTACTGGAGTCTCTAATAAGAAAAGCTGAGAGAAAAGCAGACAGAAGCTAAAGGACATAGAAGACAGAGAAAGGATACAGAGAAGTTGAGAGAAAAAAGACAGAGAAGGTGAGAGAAACACAGAAAACAGAAAGAAATCACAGAAACAGAAAGGAAACCACTGAGGCCAGAAGCTGGAAGCAACAAAACCTGGGAGAGAAGGGAGAGACCTGTGGATGTTGCCATGTGCCTTGAGGGTCACTGGTACCGTCTTCAGGGAAAAAGCATCGCCTGTTGATGCCTTGATTTGGATATTTTCATGGCTTCAGAACTATAAGCTTGTAAATTAATAAATACCCATTATAAAAGCCAACCCATTTCTGGTATATTGCTTTTTGTCAGCTTTGGCAAACTAACACAAAGATCCTTTGCCTTAGATAAATAGCTTTTAAAAAAAAGCTTTGAAAGCATTCTATTATGCAGGTCAAGTAAATTCCTATGATGTTCAGCTATGGAATTAAATATTCAAGTGGGAATGGAATTTCTATTCATCACCTAGAATATTATAACAACAAAGAAAAATGGGTTTCTCTGGTTCATGGAGGTCACAAAAGAAGTTACTGTTTTTATGTTACTAATTCACCTTCCTAAGTCTTCTCTAAGTCACCAGTAGAAGAATGTGTTTGACTGTATTAAACCCTCTCTCCCTCCCTCCTTTCCTGTTTGTTCCTCCCTCCTCCTCCTCTCTCTCTCTCTCTTCCTTTCAATCCTCTCCCAAGATTTGGACTGGACAAGCATAAAGATATCTTAGGTCACACTGCTGTAATTTTAGAGTACTACTACAGCATATATGTGATTCAAATACCCATGAAGGGTCATCAGAAAAATAAAAACATGGGAAAACTTTTGAAACATTTGCTACTAGATGAAGATCTATGTAGATGAATAAAGTTTTAAAACTAAAGGAAACGTGTTACAGAAAAGGAAAAATCTTATAGAAGTTCAAATAACAAAAGTGATAGATTTCGCTTCTCTTAAAGCTTTTCCTCCATTGTATTTAATCAAGTTTTGCACTATGACACAGAATGCTTATAACTGGTTCATACTGATAATAATGGCAGAACTGGGTTCCAAACCCAAGTTTGACATCCAAATCTACTAGTTATATATACACAAGTGATCAAATGGGAAAATTTATCAAATGACTGTCATTTCCACATTGTTTGTAATATCAAAAATCATTTTTCCTATATGCAGTTGAAAATTATATGATGATACAGTTCCATTTACCATAAAACAATAACATACTGCAGTGTTTCAACTGCTCTGTTTTCCATAAAGTCTCCTCTCATGTAGCACCAGGCAGGAAAGTTGAGGCCAGTGTATAGAACAAACAACTGCCATATTACTTACATGGGCAGGAACAATAAATGCAGTACCAACACTGAGGTCTGCAGCATAAACCATAAACGCAGTACCCAAGAAGTTCTCGAGAATGCAGGTGTAATTTAATCCTTTCATTGCTAACTTCAATTCTTCCCTTTATAACAACAACTACTCCTTGCAAGGCAAACATCCCCACTTCCCCCAAAACCCACCAAACACCCGATTCTTTCCTTAAAGAAGGATGCATTGAACAGGGTTCAACCAGGGAAGCAGAGTATATATACCATGGGAAAGCAGATTATATATGTGGAGGAAATTAATTACAAGAAATTTGCTTACAGAACATTTGTGAAGTTATGAAGACCAGCTTGGCATGAAGGAAATCCATAAGACAGACCGTCAGGAATGGAACATCATGAGCATAACAAAATTCATGCACATAAGTCAAAGCTACTGTTCACAGACAGAATTTATTCTTCTTTCTGGGGAAGCCTCAGCCCTGCCTTTAAGGACTTTTAACTGATTAAATCAGGCATACCAAGAGTATCTAGGATAATCTCACTTACTTGAAGTCAGTTGATAAGGGACCTTAATTAAATCTGCAAAATAATTTCACAGCAATGCCTAGATTAGTACTGGATTGAATAACTGGGAGCTGTAGTTTAACCAAGTTGATGTATCAAAAAAAAAAAATCAAAATGGATGGCTAGACCACATTTTACTTCATTTACATTGTCTTTCTTCATTAGCTTGATCATAATCATTACTTGGCCATATCAGAGCAAAAAGCAAAGGAGTTCCAATTGCCAGGGCAACAAAAAAATGGAGCATGCTGTGAATAATCTGTTGGAATTTTTCTTCTATTTGCATGAACATCAGTTCTCTCCATTTTTGTAATGGCAAACCTACTGACATTTAAATTTCCCCTTACGTGTCTGTTGCTTCTTAAGTATCTATTGACCTGTATATATTTGTTAACTTTATTGTTTTCATTCAATTAATTCAATTAATTTCTAACTTGATTTGATATTTTTACTTTTCTTCATACGATAAATTCTTCTTGTGCTCAAAACTGCACAGCTGAGAAGAGGTAAATTATAGACATAAGAACTCATCAGTTTGAGATTATAAAGGAGATGAAAAATATGATGAAGACATGCAAACTCAACAGTTGGATGAAACTCTACATGGAAATCAGTTATCAATAAGACTGATTTATCAAAAATTGAGTGCACAGGAAAACATGATACTGAAATGATCACTATGAGGAACAAACCATGAAAAACCAACATATAAGAATTCTGGGGAAGGCAGCAGATTGAGCTCCAGAAGTCAATCATTCTACCATAGCAGCTATTAAACAGGCAGGTACTATCTGAAAAAAATTTTTTGAAACTCCAGAGGTGAGAAGAATACTGTCCAGCATCCAGGGAAGAGTGGGAGGAAGAGACTGACAAATTATGGTGAAAAACTATAAATTTATCTCTCTGAATGGCAGCTACTGATGCCCATTCCCCACCCTCATGGCAAGCCACCATGGGATCCAGTCCTTGCTGAGCTGCTGTTGACAGAAAGGGATGAAAAGACTGTCTTCCTCAAAAACAGGGACACACTCAGCTAATCACAGATCTGAGCTTTTGATGAACTAATTTGGATTGCTGGGTCCTGGATCTGAGGGCCACTATTGTTTCAACCCACCCCAGGCAAAGAGATGACAGTCCTTGTTTCAATCCTTCCTAGACAAAGGTGTAGGCTGTGGAAATTTAAAGATACAAGGCTTGCTCAGGACTGCAGGGTACACTTAGTTGAAGGGCTGCACTTGGCAGGATGGGAAAGCTCAGCTTTAGGAAGCCATTTGAGAAGATCTTAGCACCTTTACTGATGCCCTCCCCAGGACACTCTGGAACAAGTCTGTAGCCTCTTTGTGGGTCCTTGACCTTGTGTTGGCTGAGAAAGACCAATTTGGGAAAGTCCTCTGGGAGTGACACTCCAAAGAGAATTTGTCCTCTTATCAAAAGCAGTATACAACAACCAAAGGGATGTAAAAAATCTACAGAGGCAGGTAGTCTGGGACAAAAGCTCAACATCTTAAAATACCTGGGAGAGGGAGGTCTGTCTCCTGACAAACAGGGGGGATAAAAAAATTCCTGTAAACAGGGGAATTCCAAAACAACTAACAAGCAAAAGTCCAGGACAAGACGGAGGCCAGAAAAACAGGGAAAACCCTGCATACTGCTTTCACCTTGGGCAGGGCTTCCTGATAGGAAGGCTGAAGCTCAAATAGATTTCTGTTTTATCATCAGTTGGTAAAAAATAAACAAATGAAAACAGACATCCCAGGGACTAAATCCCAGAGTTTACATTTTAAAATATTCGAATGCACAGTGTGCAACAAAAGAATGCAATACAAACAAAGAAGTAGGAAATGATGGCCCATTGAAAGGAAGGGGATAAAAATACAGAAAACACCAATGAATAATATAAGAATAGGAACATACTGAGCAAAACTTTTAAAAATGATTTGAAAAATGCTCAGCATGATGAAGAAAAGTGCAGAGAAAAGAGTAAAGGAAATCAGGAAAACAATAAAATATACAATATAAGAGTCTAAATAAAGAGTTAGCAATTTCTGAAAGAAACCAAACAGAACTACTAGAGTTGAAGACCACAATAACTGAAATGAAAAATTCCCAGGAGGGTTTCAAGAGCAGATTGGAGCTGGCAGAAGAAAGAATTAGTGAACTTGAAGACCAGACACTTTGAAATGAGTTGGGCTGAGTAGCAGAAAGAAAAAATAAATATTAAAATTGGAAATAGTCTAAGACAGGTATAGGCACTGTGGTAGTTACATTCAGGTGTCAACTTGTCCAGGTGATGGTGCTTGGTTCTGTTGCTGTGAACTTGAACCATTAGTATGTACAATTCATCTATGGCTGATTACATCTGCAGTTAGCTAAGAGGAGTTCCTTCCCCAATGAGTGATGTTAAATCTAATCAGCTGGAGGCTTAAAAGAGAGAGGTCAGAAGACAGCTTAATACAGCACAGCCGAAGCAACTCAGTATACCTCGTCTCAGCACTTGCAGCTCAGATCAGATGTTTGGAGATGCAGAAAGGAATTGCTCCAGGGAAAGCTGTTGGAATCCAGAAGCCAGGAAGAAGTCCAGCAGACATTGCCCTGTGCCTTCCTGTGTAAGAGAGAACCTCAGATGAAAGTTAGCTGTCTTTCCTCTGAAGAACTATAAGTGTTTTACTAAATAAATTCTCTTTTACTAAAAGCCAATCCATCTCTGATGTGTTGCATTCTGGCAACTTTGGCAGACTAAAATAGGCACCATCAAGTGTACCAATATACACATTATGGGAGTCTCAGAAGGAGAAGAAAATGAGAAAGGGGCAGAAAAAATAGTCAACGAAATAATGAAAAAGAACTTTAAAAACTAAGCAAAAGACATGAGTATGCACATCAAAAAATCTCAGAGAACACCAAACAGAATAATCATGAAGAAAAATATACCCCATCATAGATTGATTACATTACCAAATGGAATGGACAAGGAGACAGTTTTGAAAGCTGCAAGAAAAAAATCAATGTGTTATTTACAAAGAAGTCCTAATTAGATTGAGTACCAATTTCTCATCAGAAACCCTGGAGGCAAGAAAGCAGTGGGTTGAAATGATGAAGAAAAGCAAACTGCCAGTCAAGAATTTTATATCTAGCAAGACTCTCTTTCAAAAATGAGGGGGAGATTAAGTGCTTTTCAGATAAACAAAAGCTTAAGGAGTTCATCACCATTATACCTTTATCAATGATAAAAGGAGATCTTCAAGACCAAAGGAAAGGACCCTAGACAGCAGTTCTAAGCAGCATAAATAAAGACCTGCAGTAAAGTTAAGCATTCAGATAACTATAAGTGATAGTTATTTTAATATATGCCAGTTATATATAATATATAAATTTTTGTGTATTATAAAAATATAATAATATTGTATTATATTTTTTGATATATAGCTCTTACACCCTACAGGTGCTAAAATGCAAAAGCACAAAAATAATGATAAATCTGTGTTTGAGGACATACAATGCACAAGATGTAAGTGGTAACAAGTATATTAAAAGAAGGTATGAGGGTTGGTAACAAATGTTCCATGTCTCTAGTGAGGAATCACAGTCTGCAATTGGTCATTGTCCTTAAGCTTTAAACTACATTCTTAACATGGTGAAGTAAGGGGTCCTATCTCTGCTTTTGTAGGAACTGCTTTCCTGCCTAAGCAACATGAAGCTTTTCTTGTAGTGCGGACATGTTAGTCATTTCTTTGAATGGGACTCTGATCCCTGAGCCTGAAGTGGAGATCCAAGTTCTCCAGAAACCTTTCATCTGCCATCACAAGACCAAAGGGGGAGATTTGATGTTGGTGCCCTATGAAAGCTACTTAGAAAAGGACAGCTCATTATTTCATTCCACTCACAAACATAACAATGGTCACTCCATTTGGTTTACCCTGGCATCCTAGGCCCTCTCAAAGTTTTGGACAGGGCTTGAAGGGAATGTTTGTGGGAGAGAAGAGGAAGCTCATCATTCCTCCTGCCCTGCACTATGGAAAAGGAGGAAAAGGTAAAATTCCCCCAGAGGGTACATTGATATTCAATATCAATTTCCTAGAGATTCAAAATGAACAAAAATCCAATGAATCATTCCAAGAAATGGATCTTAATGATGGTTAGCGACTCTCTAAAGAAGACGTTAAAAGGCATTTAAAGGAGTTTTTAAAGTATTGTGTAGTGGTGATAAAGTCATTATGATGTTTTGGTGGAAGATATTTTTGATATAGAAGATGAAGACAAAGATGGATTTATATTTGCCAAGGAATTTACATATAAACAGGATAAGTTATGAAGATATGCTTATTCATTTTATACAGCATCAAGAAAGCAATCATCATTAAAGAAAGTTTTGTTTCTTAACAAGGTTCTGTTCCTGCTCTATTTTCTGATTTCATACATTTCTCTAAAAATTATTTAATATGGATTCTATGTGACCATTTCTCTGGTTAGCTATTGGGATGAAAAACTTAATTTATCTTTGAATAGGAGACTTTGGGGCCATTGCCACTTTCACATATGAAGCATTATGTTTTATTTGCTTACTTGTAATTTAAAAATATTACAAATGGGAACATGCCACAACAGGAGACCAGGCTATAGCCCAGATAAACACTCTATATTTCTGCCTCCCTCTATTTCCTCCAAGTTAAATACTGACATATTGAAAAGCCTTTTGCAATAGACCAAGGTTTATTGTTTTCACAGTATAATGAAATAGCTTTATCTTTAACTGCCTTTGAGTATGCTTGAGAAAAGGCGGGGGGGAATGGTTGTTAATAACTACTGCTTTACTGAGGAGATATGCAATCCTAAACTAGGCAACAGAGGTCATAGTTTATAAAAATGTATGCATTGAAACATTCTGCTTAGGATTTAAGTGGCTAGATAAGGTTCAGTTCCTAGAAAGTAATGATTAGTAACTAATAACTAATGACTAATAGGTTATTAGTGTTTATGATTAATGTGTGTATTTCTTTGTAGTAAAAATATGTCAAAATATAGTAGATAAGGTACAGAATTTTATTTATTCAATGTTTACCTTTTTAAGACTAGCAGATTTCCTTTTCAAATTCCTTGATAAACATAATCTATAGTGTATTATACTATAATAGGCTTGTATCAAAGGAGAAATTAATAATTCAATGGTGTCTTAACCCCGTTCACACTGATGAAATGAACAATCTGCAGTAAGCATTTTAAGCCAAAATTGTCATTATGAAAATAAAGGAGCAGAGGTTTTTAGGCTCTCCACTGTTTGGCTTTTAAAACCATTTCTATTCTGGGGAGGCAAAGCTGAGTGGTGAAAAACTAAATGTATAACAACCAATTCCTAGAAAAAAGATTGAATCAGTATCACTCCCTGCAGACCCACACACAAGAAGCCCAGGACCAGATGGCTTCACAGGAGAATGCTACCAAACATTCCATGATGACTTAACTCCAATTCTGTTCAAACTCTTTCAAAATATTGAAGAGCAGGAAACACATCCTAACTCATTATACAAGGCCAACATCACCTTGATACCAAAGGCTATAGATACTACAAGGAAACAAACCACAGACCAATACCCCTTGTGAACAGAGATACAAAAATTCTCAACAAAGTGCTAGCAAACTGAATACAGGAGTAAATTAAAAGAATTATACACCATGATCAAGTGGAATTTAACCTTGTGTGACAGTTTGAAAGGATTAATATACCCTAGAAAGCCATGTGTTAATCCTAATTCAATCATGTAGTTTGGAAACTTGATTAGGTTATCTCTATGGAGATATGACTCACTCAATTGTGAGTATTAACTTTTGAATAGAGGGAGATATGACTCCACCCATTCCAATCAAGGTGTCTCTTGATTACTTTACTGGAATCCTTTAAAAGATTAAGCATTTTGGAGAGAGTCCCTTTTTTTAGAGAATGATGAGAGTACTATGAAGCAGAGAGCCCATGCCGCCAGATACCTTTAGAGAAACAGAAGGAATACATTTGCAGGGGAGCTTCATGAAAGAAGAAACCTGGAGAGTAAGCTAGCAGACATTGTCATGTTTTCCATGTGCTTTTCCAGTTGAGAGAGAAACTCTGAACTTCATCGGCCCTTATTGAGTGAAGATAACCTCTTGTTGGTGCCTTAATTTGGACATTTTTATAGATTTACTTTAATTGGGACATTTTCATGGCCTTAGAATTGTAAATTTTCAACTTAATAAATTCCTCCTTTTAAAAGCCATTCTGTTTCTGGTATATTGCATTCTGCAGCTAGCAAACTAGAACACCCTGGTTGGCAAGGCTGGTTCAACATAAGAAAAGCAATTAATATAATACCACATTAACAGAATGAAGGAAAATTACCATGTGATCATCTCAATTGATGCAGGAAAGGCACTTGACAAAATTCAACACCTTTTCTTGATAAAAACAAAACATTAGAATAGAAAGAAACTTCAACATGATAAAGAGCACATATGAAAAGCCCACAGAAAACATCCTACTTAATGATGAAAGAATGAAGCATTCCTTTGAGATCAGGAGCAAGAGCTTGAAATTCACTATCACCACTGTTATTCAACATTGTACTGAAAGTTCTTGCCAGAGCAATTACACAAGAAAAATAAATAAAAAGCTCCAAACTGGAAAGGAAGTGGTAAAACTTTCCCTATCTGCAGGTCATATGATTTAATACACAGAAAATACTGAAAAATCCACCATCAAGACTCTTCACCTAATAAATGAATTCAGTCAAGTAGCAGGGTACACGACAAGACCCAAAACTGTAGTGTTTCTTTACATAAACAATGAACAGTCAAAAGAAGAAATTAAGGAAACAATTCCATTCACAATAGCAATTACAAGAATAAAATATCTAAGAGTAAATCTATCCAAGGATGGAAAGAGCTTGTACACAAAAAAACTAAAAACAAACAAACAAACAAAAAGCATTGCTAAAAGAAATCAAAGAAGACCTAAATAAATGGAAGGACATCCTATGTTCGTGGATTGGAAGATGAACATGGATTGATACAATTAAGATGTCAATATTATACAAAGCAATTTATAGATTCGATGCAATCCCAGTAAAAATACCAACAACTTTTCTTTGCAGAAATGGAAAACCTAATAGTGAAATTTCTATTAAAGGTCAAGGGACCTTGAGTAGTCAAAGCCACCTTGAAAAATAATAACAAAATGAGAGGACTCATACTTCCTGATCTTAAAGCTTAATACAAAGCCACAGAAATCAAACCAGCATAGTGCTGGCATAAGAACAGACATATATATACTGTTAGAATAGAATTGTGAGCTCAGAAATCAACTCTTGTGTTGATGGCCAATTGATTTTTGACAAGATGGCAAAGAGCAGTCAATTGGATAAGAATAGTCTTCCCACAAAATGGTGCTTGGAAAACAGGGTCTCCATTTGCAAAAAAAAGGAGGACTCTTACCTCATACCTTAAAAACTCAGCTAAAAAGGGACCAAAGATCTTAACATAAGAGGTAGAACTATCAAACTCCTAGAAGAAAATATAGGGAAACATCTTCAGGAACTTGTGTTAGGGAATTGTTTCTTAGACTTTATACTCAAAGCACAAACAACAAAAGAAAAAAAGATCATTGGGGCCTTTTCAAAATAAAAAAAAAACTTTTGGTCTTCAAAGGACTCTATTATGAAAGTAAAATGGCAACGTACACAATGAGAAATATTTGGAAACCACATGTCTGATAAAAGATTAATATCCATAATACATGAAGAAATCCTTCAACTTAATAACAAAAAGATAAAAACCCAATTTAAAATATGGGCAACAGATGTTTCTACAAAGACATACAAATGGCCAGAAAGCACATAAAACGATGACAAAAATCATTAGTCATCAGGAAAATGCAATTCAAACCATAATGAAATACTATTTCACACTTATTAGAACTGCTGCCATTTAAAACAAAAATGGAAAATAACAAGTGTTGGAGAGGATGCAGAGAAACAGGGACACTCACTCATTGTTGATGGAAAATTGAAAAATTGCAGCTGCTGTGGAAGATAATTTGGTAGTTCATCAGAAAGCTTAAGTATAGAAATACCATATGACCCAGAAATGCCACTCCTAGGCATATAGCCAAAAGAATGAAAATCAGGGACTTGAACAGATATTTGCACACCAATGTTCATAGTAGCATTATTTACAATTTCCCAAAGATGAAGCAATGCAAGTGTCCATCAACCAAGGAACTGATCATCAAAATGTGCTTTATACAAAATGGAATATTATTTAGCTGTGAAAAGAATGAAGACTTGATGCACACAACAACATGCATGGACCTTGAAGACATCATGTTGAGTGAAATAAACCAGACACAAAAGGACAAATATTGTGTGATCTCACATATTTGAGGCAATTACAATAAGTAAGCTCATAGAGTCAGAGTCTAGAATATAGGTTACAAGGAGATGGGGCAGGGACAAGGAATGGAGAATTTAGGGTTAAAATGTGCAGGATTCTTATTGGAATGATGGAAATGTTTTAGATGGTGGGGATGGCAGCACAATATTGTGAACTCAATTGACAGCACTGAAATATTTATTTGAATATGATTAAAAGAGAAAATATTAGATTGTGTATATGGTAATGGAATAAAAATAAAAATAAATCCATGGAAATATACTATGCAAACAGTGAGCCCTGGGTTAATCCATGGATATTAGTTAGAGTTAGCAGTACAGTTGTAAAAATGTGCTATCATCATTTGTAACAAATGATCCCCACCAAGGTAGGTTGTTAGTGGTGGGGTGGGGTGTGGGAATCCTGTAATTTTTGCATGATAATTTTTAAACCCACAACCTCTCTAATAAAAAATACATAACATAAAGACTTGGGTTTTTTTATAAGCCATAAAGAAAAACATTTGAGGAGAAGCAATATTCAAAAAAATCTAACGACTGAAATGTGTCCAAAGACAAAGAAAGATTTGTGAACGTAGACTGATAAGATTTATCATCTGTGAAGGAAAATTAATAAACTGTCATTTATCAGTTTTATTTGTGAAACATTTCTAATCTGCAATGAAAGTATCATACAAATACCCAGGCATCAAAAAGTAGTTACATTGAGAGAAATAAAATTATGCAGGCCTCTTAGACATAGATCATTAAATTAAAAAAAATACAAGAGGAGATTTTCTATATACTCTTGAGCAAAATGAAACCAAATCATATACAATTGGATTCCATTTATTTCTATAAATTCATGGAAAAATAATGTTATCAATGCATACTGCCAAACCTTTTAAAAATAAATAATTAAAAATATTGTTTGGAAGCTTCCAGAAGAGTATGAGAAAGACAAACCAGGATGCAAAATTTTCCTTTTTTAAACCTAACATTATTTTTAAAAAGCATAAATTTTCAAAAATAAACCAGCAGTGATTGAGCAAATTAAGAGTTAGAATCTATTGCCAGACTTCTGCTTCAAGATTTGATAGAATAACAATACTAGGCTTTCCTTAAGCCCAGACAAAATATATGCAGTAACTGTTTTTCAGCAGAATAGGACTGTGATTATGAGGAGAAGGAAAATTTTCTGGATTTAGTTGTGTCTCCCAAAAAGATATGTTGAAGTCCTAATCATTGGATCTCTGAATGTGAACTTATTTTAAATAGTATCTTTGAAGATATTTTTAGTTAAAATGAAGTCAAACTAGATTATGGTTAGCCTTAATACAACATGACTGGTGTTCTTATAAGCAGAGGAGATTTGGACACAGTCAGTACAGTGAAAGATGGTTGGGACAGAGGCAGAGATTGAGTTGTGCCACAAGCCAAGAAACATCATGGACTGCCAGCCACTGCAAGAACCCTACAGACTTTAGAGGAAGTGTAGCCCTATTGACACTTTGATTCAACTTCTGGCCTCCTGAACTGTGAAATAATAAATTCTTTTTGTTGAAGGCAACTAGTTTGTGGTACATTGTTCAGCAACTCTGGCAAACTATGCAAGATAGAAAACATATGAAGGGTGCCTCATGTTTGAGCTGGCTTTCTGCCTGAGGTCACTTCGTCACCTCAACAGAGGAAGGAAGACCCAAACCAGAGCAAGTTAATCCCTTTGAGCTGAGGAAATATTGATGGGAGTCGAGTTTGGGGTCACTGAAGCAATGAGAATTTGTGCAGCAGAGCCCTGACAGAATTCTTATTGTAGCTTTCCCATTGGTGTCCATGAACATGCACTTGGAGAGATTTTGTAAGACTTCATAATGGTACACTGAGAGATGAACAGTGATACTAGAAAGCACATAATTCTGGGTGCCATTGGAGTTCTAGTCCATCCAGCCAGGGTTGAAAAACTTCACAGAGAACCATGGACATTCTGGTGAGGTCCCATAAAAGCTGTGATTTAAGAATTACAGCCACGTCCTAAAATAAGGACAGTGCTGGTTTGAAATTGTTATGTACCCCAGAAAAGATATGTTCTCTTTCCTAATCCAATCTTGTGGGGCCAGACCTATTTAGGGGAGAAATTTTGACTGGATTGTTTCCATGGAGATGTGACATACCCAGTTATGGGTATGACTCTTTGGTTAGATTACGTCCATGGAGATGTGACACACCCAACTGTGGGTGTGGCCTTTTAATTAGATGGAGATGTGACTCAACCATTCAAGGTGGCTCTTCATTAGTTCACTAGAGTCCTTTAAAAGGGGAAACATTTTGGAGAAACCACAGATACAGACACTTGGAGAACAGTTGCTTCAGAACTGAAGAGAAGAAACATGAAATCTAGACATTTGGAGATGCAGAAAGAAAATATCCCCAGGGAGGTTGTTTGAAACCAGAAACCAAAGATCCAGCAGTCACCAGACACATGCCTTCCCAGCCAATAGAGGTGTTCTGGATCCACAGGCCTTTCTTGAGTCAAGGCATCTTTCTCTGGATGCCTTACTTTGGACATTTTTATGGCCCTAGAACTATAAATTTGTAACTTAATAAATTCCCTTTGAAAAGCTGTTCCATTTCTGGTATATCACATTCTGGCAGTATTAGCAAACCAATATAAGGGCCATGTACTAGGAATAAGGACAAAAACAAAATAAATGTGACCCCAAAATATAATATAACTAACATTGATCAATAAAAAAGAATGCCTTGGCAATTTAACTTATGAAAGGAACAAAATTTGACACCTTATAGTGGAAGATTTTATAGCCCAGGCACCCATTTTTCAACCACATCCCCCAGAACGGATTTAGAAATTACTAGGCAGTGAAAAAAAGTAGGAAATAGTAACCCATAATCAAATAAAAATTGGCAATATAAACATACTTTGAGATGGAAATAGTAGACCAAAATTTTATGAGAGCTATTAAAAATATGTTAAAGGACTCAAAGGAAAAGATGCACAAGATGAGCAATCAGACTGGGAATTGTAGCATAAAAATGGAACTTAAAAAATTTACATATCTGCAAGAAAAATAAACTAGAAATGCTTTTAACAGATTGGAGACTATAGAAAAAAGTACAATGATTTTAAAGTCAGATAAATGAAATTAACCCCATTCTGAATAACAAAAATTAGCATAAATAAAGAAGAAAAGGATGAAAAGAACAGAGCTCCAGTGATCTGTATAACAATATCAAGGGGCTAATGTGAAAATTTGAGTCCCCAAAGCAAAAGAGAGTGATAATGTGGCAAAAATATACATATAAAGAACCAATGCCTGAAATTTTC
This sequence comes from Myrmecophaga tridactyla, assembly GCA_004026745.1. Lineage (NCBI taxonomy): Eukaryota > Metazoa > Chordata > Mammalia > Pilosa > Myrmecophagidae > Myrmecophaga > Myrmecophaga tridactyla. Next base: position 82,580 of record PVIY010006267.1, read on the forward strand.
CAAAATTTGCTTGTATTTACCTTACCTCAGTTAATCCTAACAAGTGTAAATGAAGAAAAATATACTTAGGTATATTACTCAACAGAATTAGAAAACAAAAAAACTGATGGATGATTTTCTTATTACATATAATATATATTACATATAGGTATATAATATTAGGTATAGCTATATATACACCTAGGTATATAGGTGTATTATAATATTAGGTATATAATATAATATACCAATAAACACAGCCAATTAGCAAATAGAGGAAATAAAATATAAACAAAAATATTAACTATTTTCCAAAGTGGCAGAAAAGAGGGTACAGAGAGAAAAATGATGTAACAGAGAAAACAAAAGGCACAGTAGGATGTTCAAATCCAGCCATATCAATTATCACATAAGCCATTCAATTAAAATTCTGAAGTTGTCAGACTAGAAAAACAAGCACATCCCAAGTATATTTTCCTTATTCCTGAAGTACATTTTTTAGTACTTCATTTGTGAATAGAACAGTCTCTTTGTCTGAAAATATCTTTATATCTTCCTCATTTAAAAAATTATTTTTGCATGGGCAGGCACCAGGAATCAAACCTGGGTCTCTGGCATGGCACACAAGAATTCTGCCTACTGAGCCACCATGGCCTGCTTCCTCATTTTTAAATAGTAGTTTACCTAGTATACAATTCTACATCCACAGTTATTTTTCTTTCAATATTTGGAAGAAGCAATGAAGCAATGTAGTGGGTGAGATAACTAAGGGATTACCTAGACAGAGAACAACCACAACCACAAGGATGGTGTCCTTTAGATTTAAAGATTTGTTAACCTTGGAAAGAGCAGAGTCAAAGGCCAAAGTTGATGGGATGATAGGCTACAGTAAGTTAAAGAGTTTGTAAGTGGTGAAAGAAAGATAAGAACCAATGTACAGAGTTTTTTTATGAGGCTTAGAAATAAAGCATTAGAGAGAGAAAAGATAGTAACTAAACAAGGAGTAAAGGAAGGATAGTAATTGTAATATTATAATTTGAAATGTGTTTAATTAATGATAGGAGGGCTAAAGTTTGAGAGGAAGAGACCAACAATAAAGAAAAGAAATATTTACATGAAAAATATAAATATATTAGATATAGAGGTGAATTTCCAAGGTGGAGGGTATAATATATTAATATTAATTAAAAAATAAAAATAATATTTTTCATTAATAGTGTAAGAATTTGGCATTTACTACACAGAGAGAAGAAGAAGTAAGAAGGAACAAGAGAGCAAGTAGGGGAGGATTGATAAAATGGTGGAAGCTGTGCTATTTCTCTCTATAAGAAGAAAGTAGAGGCATCAAGAAACTTAATATTATGTGTAAATCAAGTATATTGAGGATAAGTTATGGGCAAGGACTGGAATTCATGGTTTTATGATTTCAGATATGACAGGCTTCTGAATTTTGCCTTGGGAAAGGGTGTCAAGTAAAGCAGGAAAGAATGTCTTTGGAACTGGGAAGGTTGAAGGAAATAAGAAGCCAGCATATAATACCTAGATACTGAAGTCCCTTGATGTGATAGTTGTAAATTGTTGGAGAGGAAGACTGTGATCCAAAGTTTTCAATGAATGAAGAGGCAGTAGGTGGATAATAAAACTAGACAGGTAGAGAACAAGAAAAGGTCAAATGAGACTAGAAGTCTCATTTTATAGAAGTAGAAAGGGAAGACCTCAAGGGCGGGGGCCAAGATGGCAGCTAAGCAATGTGCGCAATTTAGTTCGTCCTTGGGAACAACTACTAAATAACCAGAAACAGTACAGAACAGGTCCTGGGATCACATCAGTGACCAGACACACAGCGTATCCCAGTCTGGACCAGCTGGACCAGCTGTGAACCTCCCCAGAACCATGAGTTCCCCAAGCCACAGCGGCCAGCACCCCTCCCCCACAGGTTGCTTCCCAGATGGGAAAGGAAAGAGACTTTAACAGCACCAGGGGCTGAGCCCAACCAAACACCAATTGTGGCATTAATTAACAAATTCTGACCACTAAAAATAGGTCCCCAGCTCAGGTGAACCTGGCCAAAGTGGAGGTCGCTCATTGGGCTGATGGAAAAAGAAAAAAAGAAAAGAAACAGAGGTTTTTGTGGCTGTGTTTCTACAAAGGCTTAACTGTCTTTGGATACAGCTTCAAGGCTTCTCAGGCTGCACTGCCCCAGGCATAGGCAGAAACATGCTCATTTGAGGGCTTATCTGGAGCCCATGCCTTCCCCAGGGGAGGAGTTAAGCCCAACTCAGGTGGAATCCCTCCCTCACAGAATTCAGACACCAGAGCTTGGTAATTTGAAGCTATTAAAACCAGCCTACAACCTCTCCTCTGTCTCCACTATGCCCCCAGCAGGGAGAGTCTGCCAAAGTTAAAGGTACCACATCATCTTATGCTGGTGGGACCTGCAGGCAGACAAGCACCACATACTGGGCAGGATAAGAGAAACAGAGTCCAGAGACTTCACAGGGAAGTCTTTCAACCTGCTGGGTCTCACCCTCAGGGAAAACCAATGCAGGTGAATTCTTTCTCCCTGATAGGAGGCCAGTTTGGTCTGGGAAAATCCGGCTGCAGTCTGTAATAACTATGTAGACCCTCCTAAGGTGTGTGTGGGGGGAGGCACCATACAACAGGGCAAGCAACAAGAAAACAAGAACCGAAAAATTCTCCTCTGTTAAACAAAACCTAAGCTAGAGGTCCAGAAAAAACTGAACTGAATGTCAAAGAACAGATAGACAACAAATTCATCCCCCAAGAAAACCCTAGGTAAAAGAAGTACAAGCAATCTCCAGAATAAACTAGTTAAGGTAATTAAATGTCTAGACACCAGCAAAAAATAAGAAATCACACCAGGAAAATTGAAGATATGGCCCAGTCAAGGGAACAAACCAACAATTCAAATGAGATACAGGAACTGAAACAATTAATTCAGAATATACGAACATACATGGAAAACCTCATCAAAAACCAAATTCAGAATATATGAACGGACATGGAAAACCTCATCAAAAACCAAATCAATGAATTAAAGGAGGATATAAAGAAGGCAAGGAATGAACAAAAAGAAGAAATGGAAAGTCTAAGAAAACAAATCACTGAACTTATTGGGATGAAGGGCACAGTAGAAGAGAGATCTGACAAGAAACAGAAACTATAGGGAAAAAATGGAAAAATATGAGCAGGGACTCAGGGAATTGAATGACAATATGAATCACAAGAATATATGTGTTGTGGGTGTCCCAGAAGGAGAAGAGAAGGGAAAAGGAGGAGAAAAACTAATGGAGGAAATTATCACTGAAAAATTCCCAACTCTTATGAAAGACTTAAAATTACAGATCCAAGAAGTGCAACATACCCCCAAAGAGAATAGATCCAAATAGATGTATTCCAAAACACTTACTAATCAGAATGTCAGAGGTCAAAGAGAAAGAGAGAATCTTGAAAGCAGCAAGAGAAAAGCAATCTGCCACATACAAGGGAAACCCAATAAGACTATGCATAAATTTCTCAGCAGAAGCCATGGAGGCGAGAAAACAGTGGGATGATATATTTAAATTACTAAAAGAGAAAAGCTGCCAACCAAGAATTCTATATCCAGCAAAATTGTCCTTCAAAAATGAGGGATTTTTTTCAGACAAAAAAATCACTGAGAGAATTTGTGACCAAGAGACCAACTCTGCAAGAAATACTAAAGGGAGCACAGAGACAGATATGGAAGACAAAAGAGAGAGGTGTGGAGAAGAGTGTAGAAAGGAAGACCATGAGTAAAGGTAAAAAGAAGGAAAATTAGATATGACATATAAAATCCAAAAGACAAAATGGTAGAAGAAAGTACTACCCATACAGTAATAACACTAAATGTTAAAGGATTAAACTCCTCAATCAAAAGACATAGACTGGCAGAATGGATTAAAAAATAGGACACATCTGTATGCTGTCTACAGGAAAAACATCTTAGACACAAAGATAAACATAGGTTGAAAGTGAAAGGTTGGGAAAAGATATTTCATGCAAATAACAATCAGAAAACAGCAAGAGTAGCTATACTAATATCCAACAGATTAGACTTCAAATGTAAAAAGTTAAAAAGAGACAAAGAAGGATACTATGTACTAATAAAAGGAACAATTCAGCACGAAGACATAACAATCATAAATATTTATGCACCAAGCCAGAATGCTCTAAAATACATATGGCAAACACTGAAAACACTGAAAAGAGAAATAGACACATCTACCATAATAGGGGGAGACTTCAAGTCCCCACTCTCATCAATGGACAGAACATCTAGACAGAGGATCAATAAAGAAACAGAGAATCTGAATAATACAATAAATGAACTAGACTTAACAGACATTTATAGGACATTACACCCCACAACAGCAGAAAACACCTTTTTCTCAAGTGCTCATGGATCATTCTCAAAGATAGACCATATTCTGGGTCACAAAGCAAGCCTCAATAAATTTAAAAAGATTGAAATCACACAAAGCACTTTCTCAGATCATAAAGGAATGAAGTTGGAAATCAATAATAGGCAGAGTGCCAGAAAATTCACAAATATGTGGAGGCTCAACAACACACTCTTAAACAACCAGTGGGTCAAGGAAGAAATTACAAGAGGAATCAATAAATATCTCAAAGCAAATGAAAATGAAAACACAACTTATCAAAAGTTATGGGACGCAGCAAAGGCAGTGCTAAGAGGGAAATTTATTGCCCTAAATGCCTATATCAAAAAAGAAGAAAGGACAAAAATCGAGGAATTAACTGCCCACTTGAGAAGATCTAGAGAAAGAACAGCAAACTAACCCCAAAGCAAGCAAAAGGAAAGAAATAACAAAGATTAGAGCAGAAATAAATGAAATTGAGAACATGAAAACAATTGAGAAAATCAATAAAACCAGAAGCTGACTCTATGAGAAAATCAATAAGATTGATGGACCCTTAGCAAGATTTACAAAAAGAAGAAGAGAGAGAATGCAAATAAATAAGGTCAGAAATGGAAGAGGAGACATAACCACTGACCCCACAGAAATAAAGGAAGTAATGACAGGATACTATGAACAACTTTATGCCAATAAATACATCAATGTAGATGAAATGGACAACTTCCTAGAAAGGCATGAACAACCAACTTTGACTCAAGAAGAAATAGACGACCTCAACAAACCAATCACAAGAAAAGAAACTGAATCAGTCATTAAGAAGCTCCCCAAAAAGGAAAGTCCAGGACCAGATGGCTTCACATGTGAATTCTACCAAACATTCAAGAAAGAATTAGTACCAATCCTGCTCAAACTCTTCAAAAAAATTGAAGAGGAAGGAGAGCTACCTAATTCATTCTACAAAGCCAACATCAGCCTCATACCAGGGTGCCCCGAATTGCTAAAAGTATCCTGAAGGAAAAAAATGAAGTTGAAGGTCTCATGCTGTCTGACTTTAAGGCATATTGTGAAGCTACAGTGGTCAAAACAGCATGGTACTAGCATAAAGACAGATATATTGCCCAGTGGAATCGAATAGAGTGTTCAGATATAGACCCTCTCATCTATGGACAATTGATCTTTGATAAGGCAGTCAAGCCAACTCACCTGGGACAGAACAGTCTTTTCAATAAATGGTGCTTAGAGAACTGGATATCCACATGCAAAAGAATGAAAGAGGACCCATATCTCACACCCTATACAAAAGTTAACTCAAAATGGATCGAAGACCTAAACATTAGGTCTAAGACCATAAAACAGTTAGAAGAAAATGTAGGGAAATATCTTATAAATCTTATACTGGGAAGTGGTTTTATAGATCTTACACCCAAGGCAAGAGCACTGAAGAAATAAATAAATAAATGGGAGCTCCTCAAAATTAAACACTTTCATGCATCAAAGAACTTCATCAAGAAAGTAAAAAGACAGCCTACACAATGGGAGACAATATTTGGAAATGACATATCAGATAAAGGTCTAGTATCCAGAATTTATGAAGATATTGTTCAACTCAACAACAAAAAGACAGCCAATCCAATTACAAAATAGGAAAAAGACTTGAACAGATACTTCTCAGAAGAGGAAATACAAATGGCCAAAAGGCACATGAAGAGATGCTCAACTTCCCTGGCCATTAGAAACTTTAAAAAATTAGAGAAATTTTAAAATTTTTCTCTAAAAAATTAGAGAAATGCAAAGCAA
>PVIY010006268.1:0-88760 GCA_004026745.1 Myrmecophaga tridactyla
TCTCTATTATTGTTTTATTTCTTTTTCTGATGTCTCTTTATTTCTTTCTCTAAATCGATGCAAATGTTCTAAAAAATGATGAATATGCAACTATATGATAATATTAAGAATTACTGATTGTATATGTAGAATGGAATGATATATTAATGTTCTTTTGTTAAGTTTTTTAATTAATAAAAAGTTTAAAAAAAAAAAGAAACCACAGCCTACCACTTAATCATGAAGATTCTTTCCTATATTTTCTTTTAAGAGTTTTAATGCCCTGGTTCTTTTTTTTTTTAAGTTTTTTTTTTTAATTTGCATATGGGCAGGAGGCACCAGGGATCGAACTCCAGACCTCCAGCACAGCAGGTCGGAGCTCTGCCTGCTGAGCCACGGCAGCCGCCCAATGCCCTGGTTCTTATATTTAAGTCTTTGACACATTTTGAGTTAATTTTTGTCTAACGTGTGAGATAGGGACCCACTTTCATTCTTTAGGGTATGGATATCCAGTTCTCTACCATTTGTTGAAGAGGCAGCTCTTTCCTAGTTGAGTGGATTTGGTAGCACTGTTAAAAATCAATTGACCATAGATGCATGGGTCTATTACTGAATCTCAATTTGATTTTATTGATCCACATATCTGTGATCCATATAGATCCATGCTGTTTTGAACACTGTAGCTTTATAATATGCTTTAAAATCAGGAAGTGAGTACTCCAACTTTATTCGTTTTTGCCAAGATGTTTTTGGCTATTCAGGGCCCCTTAACCACCCAAATAAATTTGATAATTGACTTTTCCGGATTTTCAAAGTAGGCTGTTAGAATTTTGATAGAGATTGTATTGAATCTGTAAATCAATTTGAATAAAATGGACATCTTAATGATATTTAGTATTCTCATCCATGAACATGGAATGTTCTTTCATTTATTTAGGTCTTCTTTGATTTATTTTATCAATGTTTTGCAGTTTTCTTTAACCAAGGTGCTGTGCAACCTTTGTTAAATTTATCCATAATTATTTGATTCTTTTAGGTGCTACTGTTAATGGAGTTTTTTTCTTGATTTCTTCCTCAGGTTGCTCATGACTAGTGTTTGGAAACATTACTAATTTTTGTGTGTGGATCTAGTATCTCTCCACTTTGCTAAACTCATTCACTAACTCTCCCAGCTTTGTTGTAGATTTTCCAGGGATTCTTAAATAGAGGATCATGTCATCTGCAAATAGTGAAATCTTTACTTCTTCTTTCTTATTTGGATGCCTTTTATTAAATTATTCATATGATTATAAATCATATTCTTGGTTATGAAGTGTCACCTTTTTAAGTGGTTGCTGTTGTTTACTGCCATGCTGCTACTTGAAATATACTAATTAGTGATTTGTTGAGCTGTATGTAGATAAGTTCAGGAAGGTCATGAGTGACATACTTTTATTTAACAAATTGTTTTCATGTCGTTTTTAGTTTTAGTAAAAACAGTTAATTGTACAGTTTAAAATTTTTGCATTCAAAGATTATTCCTAAGAAAATATGCTTTTGTAGGCAAATATTTCCATTTTTCATTTTAGCTTAGTTCAGTCTAGCTGCATATGGGTTTCTGTAGATCACTATACCAGATTTTGGTGGAAATAATTCAGTAAACCTTAAAATGTTTGTATATACTCTTTGACTTAATAAGTCTACTTTCAGAAATTCATTAAAAAGTAATCCAAATTCAAGATAATTTTCATTAACAAAAGTTTTCATCAATAGTAGTATTTGTAGATGAATAAGAAAATAATAAACTTAATGCCAAAATGATCAGATAAACTATGGTCTAACTAAATCCATAATTTGGACCAAGCCATAGTCATTACAGATAGCTTACAAAAATGTTAAGCAAACAAATAAACCTCAGTGTTTCAATGTTAAATGAAAAAAAGGAGAATACTTGTATGTGATCCTAATTATACAAAATAGGCATTGGAAAAGAGCACAATAAAAACAAATTAAGGCTCCAGAATATTAAAGATTATTAGTCCATGCATGCAAAACTTTTCTGAATATTAGAATATTATTGAATTAAGAACGTTTATTCTGTGTGAACCCTCTAAAAGTGTGCTAAATAAAGGTTTTTACCTCTCTTTTCTTGTCTTTAAAATACATAATGCACACACACATGTGCACACATATACACACTCCTAGAACACTCAAACACATTCAATCCCAAATACAACAAACAAGACTTTTTCATTTTTTAATACCTTAATACCAAACATATTAAGGATTCCAATAGCACAAATTTCAAACCATGAAAAGTAATCAACTATTTTATTAGGAATACAACAAAAAGCCCATGTATTTATTTCTAAACTTCTAAGAAGTTTGTCTAGTTCCGTATATTTTATCTGCTTCCCAAGTGACTCACAAAAAATGTTCTTGGGCAGTCAATGGGGACTCAGTGGCAGAGCTCTCACCTGCCAGGTCAGAGACCTGGGTTTGATTCTCAGTGCCTACCCATGCAACAACAACAACAACAAAAAAGTTCTGTGTCCTCAGTGTCTACGTGGCTGATATAGTCCATTTGTGCCTGTCCTATATGATAGCCACTCACCATATGTCATTATCAAAATTAAAATTAAATTAAATTAAAAATTTCACTTCGATCACTCTATTCACATTTCAGGTGCTCTATAGCACATGCAGCAGCTGCTATACTGGACCACATAGCTTTTAGGGCAATTTCCACCACTGCAGAAAGTTCTAAAGGACGGTGCTGATTTATGTTACCTTTCGCTGTTTACTTATTGAACTTGCTACATCCTGTTTTACTTATCCAAAAACATACTTTCTGAAACATTGGACACAGGATCCCTACCTCATACTGGTTATGGGAATACCTAGAAAATGGTTTTGAATTAGTCTCTTCTAATAAGTAAGCAGACAAAATACAGTATTCAGTATTCAAAGAAACCTGATCATTCTTTTGCTCCTTTTATATTTTTAATTTTAACATTTTGTGTAAAAAATATAAATTTAGTTTATTATTTATATCTGATACACAGCTATAATTTTAAAGCTGTATATATCCATCCTGAAGTTTTGACATTTGGTAAAATTGAATGAAACATACATTAAACCAAAGTACACTTTTATTTTACCATATATATTTCATGAGTAGGTTTCAAATATTTTCTCAATTATCATACAACTCACCAAAATAAAAATATTAAAATCTTAGAGATAGTCCGTATATCAGAAAATAAAGAAAAATGCCAATTGTCTGTTTGATAATTGTCAAATAAAAATTAAAAGAAGTTCATTTGAAATACCTAGTTTCAAGAATTTAAAAATTTCCCATATCAATGAATTAATACTAAATATATAGCATCACAACATAAATATTGATTGAATGGACATTCATAGAATACTAAGTTGATAGTAACTTTAGGTTTTCTCAGATACAGAAAGAAAAACATTAGAGTTTAAACCTCTCCTTCTCCCGTGTTCGACACAAAGCACCACACTCAAAATATATCAACATGAAAAAAATTAAGACAAATGCAAGGTGAGCAGACCATTTTATACCATAAAGGAGAACAGGAGCCACTAATATGTACAATTGGAATTATGGCTAAGACCTAAAAGCCCTATGCATGTTGTTCTTCATTCATTCTCAGTCGGAGTTACAAAGCCTGAATACTTAACAGAATTTCAGATTGTTTAGACTTTAAGAAGTCATTCCCCACTTTAACTATTGTCTATAGGACCCAAACAAGGAAAGCTTTTGGAGTTTTTTTTGGTATATGTATATATACATATATTTTATAGTTGGGTAGGAAATCTAAAAATAGCCAGGTCCTTGTATTGCTCTATAATTGGAAGCTGATAAAACATAGCTGCAAATAAACAATTCAAATAGCTAACCATAATTTTCTGAGTCCAAATCATATGCTTCTTGGTTTTTCCAAAGCCCCAACAAGTATCCCTACAACTTGGTTTCTTGAGCCTGCAATTACAAAATTCATGAATTGTTTTTAATTTATAAACCTGAAAACAAAAACTGTCATAACTTTTGCTTTGAAAGTCTTCTAAGCTTTAAGCTTTACACGAAGATTTTTCACAATTAAAGATTTGATAAGTGTGAGAATGACACATTTAATAGTGGGGCTGTCTTAGCAATGCTGGTTTAAGGAAAATGTTTCTTGGTCTAAAGCAGGCATCAGAATCATTTGTGGGCTAAATAAAATCCAAATCACTGACTCAGACCCTGTGACTTTCTTATTCCGTAGGTCCATATTGGGGCTGCACATTTGCATTTGTAACAAGTTCCAGATGTTGTTGATGCAAGGGCTTATGCAGTTGATGCAGGGACTACACTTTGAGAACCCCTATTTTTTCTGTCCCATAATTTAGAAGCTGAAATTATATAAATTTGACACATGAGAACCAAATTTGGTTGGTATGATTTATATTTATGCCTCCAAAGTGTCAGCTTTAAAAAATGTGAGTATGCCTCCAAAGTGCGAACATTAAGAAATGTTGACATACGGCTCCAGAATCTCTTACATTACAGAACAACAAATTTTAATTCTAGTAGCAGTGACAAAACTTGATGTCATTAATGCCTCTTGCGTGAAATAAATTAAACCTGTGCCTATTGCCAATGCTATTATATCCAAAAGCAGAGCAATATTTTAGATTAATAAATTGCTTATTTTTAAACTTTCTGCATATTTTCACTTTAAATAAAAATCTTAACTGGAATGGTCTCCCGGCACTTTCCACGGACATCGTTTTAAGTGATTCATGGGCTGAAGGAATGCAGAGGTTAATCATTTTGATTAATTCCTAGTTTAGCTCTACCTATGTTCCAGAGGAGATAATCAATATTATCATTTTGAAGAAGCCAGGCCAAAATCCAGCAACATTTCTAAAAATTATGCAGTTACTTTTTTGACAATTCAGTCTATGTGCCTCACTAGCGAATGCTGAAGCTCTCTTCCACAGTCACAGGTCAGTAGAAAGTTAAAACAAAATGAAGAGAGTAGACCCTTTATCACCTATCCTCATATCCTTTCTTTTTTGGAAAGAGATTTTCAAATACACCCAAATTAGATATTATTGTTGAAGTCATTACTGAGCACAATGGAAGAAAATCCCTATCATATGTGTTGAATTTTAATAAAATGAAGAATTTCCCTTTAAGATTGATTTTCTAACAAACTCGGAATGCTTAAAGGAGAGATGGAATGGTTTTGAAATCTAGAATTACCTCACCTATAAAAAACTTTTAATTCGATTCTCCTGGCAATTCAGAACATCTGTTTGGGGATCTGATTATAGTAAGTATTATCTCAGAGACTGAGGGAAATGGCAGAAAGCAGAATAAAATCCCTTTTTGGAGGAGGGGATGTATTTTTAGTAAGAAAAGTAAAATCAACCCAGGACAACATTTTATTTCCCCAGCTCCTCAACACGTAGAATGAGATCCTATGAATAAACAAACACTTGTCAACCCTTCTAGTTTAATATTCTAGTTTATAACAATTTTACTTTTTAAACAAATAAAGTAGAACATACCAAATGTAGCTTTACATTTCATATAGAATTCTAAACAACAATTCAGAGAATTAAAAATATTTCTGTAAAACATTAAAATGAACATCTGTAAAGTGCTAACAAGCTCAAAATTAATTCTACCTTCCTTAACCTAAATAGTAATTAATGAACCATGAAGATGCATTTACATATTTTATAAGAAAGAATGCTAGGGTGGGCCATGGTGGCTCAGCAGGCAGGAATGTTTGCCTGCGATGCCAGAGGACCCGGGTTCAATTCCTGGTGCCTGCCCATGTAGCAAGATGGCATAATTTCTAAAATTCCCAAATATTCAGCCAGTATCAAAAATCTTCATTTGCAGCTTCAGACCCTATGCATTAACAAATCAACTTCTCTTTTATCATTTCCTCTAATCCTGCCGCCAATCTTTTACCAAAGAATGAACGTATCGGTTCCCAGTAACAATGCACATAAATCCCAACTCTTAAAACACTACAAAATTCTCCCAGCAACATGAAATATAGCACAAAAATTTCAGATCTTCTAAAATGACCTGCCTCCATGCTGAGTAAAGTAGTTTCCCCAGCCACCTGACAAATTTGGAACTCACATTTCCTCTCTGCTTAGCAAAAGCAAAGTGCTGGTGTTGTTTTCTGTTGTTCTGCATAAAATTCCTTTCCCAAGGTTTCTGGACCACCCAATGGATCTTGTGAAATGTAGAGGTAAATGGAGCCATTGTTTTTCTGATCAGATATATTTTGGCATAAAACCACAATTCTTTGCATATAATGACTATCTTTCTTATATCCCTTGCCTTTCCAAGATGGAGACTTGTTTTTCTTTGTAAATGAATCTGGAGCCTTCCTCAAGGCTTAGTTGATATCCAGTTAATTGGCAACTCCTTGCAGGATAGAGGTCAGAAACTTCACTTGCTAACCACTGATCATGTTTCTCTTACCATCCATCATAATCTATCCTCAAGAGACAATGAGAAATTCAACTACTGTGGCAACTAAATGTGACTTCATAAAACCCACCCCTTTTAAATGTCATTTCTGCATGAAACCTGTGATGTGAGGCTTCCTTTCTAAAACACTTTTACTGGTTCTGTAACAGGTCCAGTTCCTCTAAAGTATTCGTAGCATTCAAAAGAAAGTGCCAATTTCACAGATCACAGCCAAGAGACAAAATAGAATGGGAAGGTGACAATAACAAAAGCAATCAGAGCTATTGATCCCTTTCATAGGGAATCCATCAGCCAGCACATTGCTCATGGGTGCAAAACATATTGTAGAAAGATTTAGTGAGTCTATATCTTCCAACGTCATTTCTTCTTTGAACCATTCCTCACTCTGGTCTTCCAATGTCTTAGAAAATAAATGTGATGGCATATCAAAATGTCCATCCTTCTCGGTAATATCAGACTTTTTAATCAATAACCAATCAGAATGATGAGGTAGTGGGCCATATACATGTTCCAGTCTTGTTTTCACTTTTTTCCCCCATGAGTCTAAATCTTTCTCCAGTTTCACATTCCATTATTGCTACTTATGTTTAACATAAATATGTTTTGACAACCACTTCTACTTCTAAGACTACAAGGATGTCGCACATCTACTTTTTTTGAGAAGGTAGGCAAAGGCATTTGGTCATCATTGTATTATTACACGAGAAAAGCTTTCCAATTTGAATAGCTCTAGAATGGATAAGATCGTCTTTGTTTGCACATCAATGCGATGAATATCAGAACCATAAATATCACACCAAAAGTCCATATTTGAGATAATGCCAGAGCTTTATTTCTTAAAAAGCCTCTAAAATCTGAAAAATCACAATTTCAGAAATCCAGAAGATGAAAACAGGTAGGCTACAGTTCGTATGGGAGCATCTGCTTTCACGCTTTCTGAGTTACCTCCCCAGCGATTCCCATGGGTACATGTTTAAAACAGGAAACAAGCTTCCTGACACTACTGCTCATGTCATCTCCTCTAAAAATCCCACAGAGGCTACTACTATGCTTTCAGCCTTCACTTTATTTTGCAAGGTGGCATGATACCGAGCATATGCTACTAATTTCACAACTAAATCTGATTCTGAAGAACTTCTGCTTTCTTTGATGATGGCTTACCTGTCACTTGAAGTCTGGCCAAATCTCTTGGAGTTTGATAGATATCTTCTTGATCATGAAACACTGCAAGAAAACTTAGTTTAGAGTTAAAAAATAAAAACAAAAAAACTTGTATACCAACTATTCCACAGATCATGCTGGAATACCATCTGGATATATATAGGCTTTTTGTCCATTACTTATTTTTAATTGGGAGATTAAAAAGTAAAAGAGAAACTTCTTCCACACTCATATCAGAATTTGAGCTGATACTTGGATCTTCACTAAAGCTGTCATATAGCCATCACACATCCTAAAAGAATCCTTATTTCCTCTCAGATCCATTCAGTCACCTGCCAGGAGGTTGCAGAAATGTTGGCTTCGTGTGACAGACTCATCTTAGATGATCTTAACATCGGTTATGGCTCAACTCCTTTATGGTTTCCAACAAAGGCTCAAGGGGAGAGGTTGTTCATGCTCCCAGGACCACTGAGCCCTCTTTCCACTCATGGGGCACACTTCATTGTCCAGGACTCTGTGGCTTCACCAGGCTTCTACTTGATTCTTCCATTTGTTTTAATTTTCAAGACAATTTAATTATGTAGATATATAATTTTTATTAGAAAGTCATTGTGTTAATTATATTATTGATGTATAAAAATTTGAGCCCAAATTTACCAACTTAAAAATAACTTTTATTATCTAAAACAATTTCTGTAAGACAGGAATTTAAAACAAACTTAGCTATATGTCTCTGGAAGTAGGTCTTTTAAGGCTGGAAATAAGTTATGAACTTAACTTGGGTTAAGGAGGATCTGCTTCCAAGCTCACTTACGTTGTTCTTGGCAATAGGCCTTAGTTACTCTCTGGCTGTTGGGCAGGGATCCCAGTTCCTTGCTTCATGAGTCTCTCTATAGGACTCTATATAACATGGCAGAAGTGAACCAAGAGAGAAGAGGGAGAGGAAGGTCATGACCAAAACAAAAGCTGCCGTGTCCTTTATAATCAAGTCTCAGAAGTGACAGAACAAAAATTCTGTTAAATTCCATCCATCATCCAGACTTAGCCTGTGAGAATAGATCACACAAGGGCATGAATATTAGAAGTTGGGGATTACTGGGGCCATTTTAGAGACTGACTAGCACATCATTCACATATAAATTTCTGATACTAAAATGTCTAGTCATTAAATATGATTCTCCACTATTTGGGAGAAAAACAGAAATCTCAAAAATATATGAACATGGAATATTGAATAGGGAGTGAGATCTTATTGTTTTTTATAGGTTAGTGTGATGCACTGATACATCCCAGAGTAATTTGAGCAGAGAATATAAAATTATTTGGAAAGTCCCTTTAAGGGACTAGAGAAAAATATGGAAATATTAAACTTTCCTTCCTGGTGAATTGTTCATATTCTCACAAGAACTGGGTACTACAAATTTAATAGCCCTTGATCTTGGGGCTTGCCCTTATGAGATTTATTCCTGCAAAGAAGAAGCTAAGACTAAAAAAAGAACTATACCTAAAAGCTCCCCCAGAGAACCTCTTTTGTTGTTCAGATGTGACCTTTCTCTCTCAAAGCCCACACAGCAGGTGAACTCAGTACCCTACTCCCTAAGTGGTATGTGGGCCAGGATTCCCAGTGGTATAAATCTCCCTGGCAACGTGGGACATGACTCCCAGGGATGGGTTTGGGATTAGTATCATGGGATTGAGAAGACTTCTTGACCAAAAGGGGGAAGAGAAATGAAAGAAAATAGTTTTAGTGGCTGAGTTTTCAAATAGAGTCTGGAAGTTATTCTTATGCATTATGTAGATAGATACCCTGCTTTAGTTACTAGAGAATTAGAATAGCTAGAAGGAAATTCCTAAAACTATTGAACTATATCCCATTGATTCTTGAAGATGATTGTATAACTATATAGCTTTTACAGTGTGACCATGTGATTGTGGAAACCTTATGGCTGATAGTTCCTTTATCCAGTGTATGGACAGATGAGTGAAAAAATAAATACAAAAAATAAATAAATAATGGGGTCGGTAAGGGGCATGGGATACTTGAGGTATTTTTCATTTTTATTTTTATTTTAATTCTTATTTTTATTTTTTTGGAGTAATGTAAATGTTCAACAATTGATTGTGGTGATGAATGCACAACTATATGATGATATGTGAAACATGGATTGCACATTTTGGAATATTATATGGTAAGTGAATGTATCTCAATAAAATTGCATTAGAGTATATATACAACAAAGATAATCAATAATTTATTGAATTTGAGGAAGAAAAACAAGAAATATGAATCTAGAAGCTACAGAGACTTTGATTTTGCATGTATGAATAGAACTGTGATGACATTGTGAAAAATCAAGAAAGTTAGCACGGTGGAAAATTAATATACTTTATTCTGGCAAAGTTGAGTTTCAGGTCACAGTAAGGCACTCCAGTGATCTGTGGTAGGTATTTGGAGGTTTGACACTTTCTGCTAAGTGTCAAAATTTAGAGGTAGGAAAGAAGGTTAGAATATTTTTGTGTGTGTGTTTTTTTTCTGTTATTAACTCTATGGGACAGGGAATATAATCCAGAAACAGAGGTGGAAGTGTAATAGTTAAATGACAGGACAAATCATAAGCGAAAAAAATAAAGAAAGAAAGAAAAATGGAGAGATCTCACATGGATGAAGGCGAAAAAAGCCAATCTTTACACTTTGTTTCATTAAATCATGGGAAGAGTTCTCAGAACAGATTCAGAAACATCAAGAAGGAAATGTGTATCTCTAAATCCTCAAGCTAAGAATTGATAATCTAAGTATTACTCACATCTTGCATTGTAGGTCCTCCCAATATTATTAACTGAGATTTATCTTTATGAAGCTTTCAATCCCAGTTTTACAACAAATTAATTTATTCAAAATTTAAGAGCAGCAAATAGCAAATTTAATTGGAAAACAGATCTTGTGTTTTCCACCTTCTGTCAGTATGTCACTGCCTTCAGTTGCAAAATTGAGTGACACAATTTCAAGTGGAAAAAGGTATGGGGAGGCTGAATTATAAAGGAAAAACATTTGACTGCAGATTCAAAATATATGAGAGGAGAAAATATCTGAATAAATATAGTTCTGTTTAACCTTTATTGAAACAAGCTAAGAAACTAACAACATTTTGATGTAAATGTCATGTGTCTTTTTATGCTACTTTATAAAATGCCTCTATTTTATCAATTCCTTACACAAAATCAACTTGCTGAGGCATGTCATGAGATTCTCACTTTTGTCCATTATATCATTTCATAGTGGAATGTCTTCACAAGCCCCTCTTCCCTAACACCCAGATGTCACTAGATTTATACTCCAGAAAGGCAGAGTGATGAGTTCCACTCCAGCAAAGTGATAAGGAGAGTCAGTGCAGTGCTTCCCCCTTGGCTGGGAAGGAAGCAAAGTAGACTGAGGAAGGAAAAAATACTCAAGTATTTGTTTGGTATGAGTCCTCAAGCTCAACATATATCTCAGATGGCTCAGAGTGTCTCACCCCAGGCGTGGTTAGGTGACTGTGAGTGGAGAAAAGTGAACAAAGTAATTAACAGAAAGACAGGATGTGAGGGAAACAGAGCTCTGCAGCCAGTGCACTAGTGACACTGAAACTAGTGGCTGGGGTGGATTCTTGACTACACTACACATACTTCAATTTCCTCAATTTTAATATGCGATCAATTTATAAGCTTGTTTGATCTTATATATGACAGTCTCGTGGAACTGTCATAGTGTTTAAGTTACATAATTGCCATTGATTGAATAATTTCAAGTGTTTTAAAAACAGTATCTTATTTAAATTTGTGCAACAACCCCATGAATGGGTTGTTTACAGATGAGGGAACTGACCGAAATGATGGGTTACATGCCCTGTATCACTATACTTCTAAATTACTGAGCTGGTCTCAAATCCAGGTCTGCCTGACCTTGAAGAATGAGCCTCTGAGCCCTGCCTGGCAAAGAGTAATATTTAAGTAACTACTAGCTGCTACATTATTATGATTAAAGAAACTGGAAAAATACAAAGTCACTAATGATATAAATAATCGTAACTACCATCACTGCACTGATAGCAAATATTTATTTAGTAGCAGTATATTATCAGGGCCTTTGCATATATCACCTCATTCAATAGTTAAATGACTTCAGGAAGCTGGAGCCATTACTATCCCAGAATCACAGCTGAGCAAACTGAGGCACAAAAATTAAATTTACTCACTTGTGGTCATACAGCTAGTAAATGGAGGAGCCAATATTCATGCCTGTGTGATTGTAGAAACTTTATATTCAAGCACTAATTGTTAGCTATAGAATATGCTGCTTGTCAACATTTAAACCCAACTGTTCTCTTTCACAATATTTTTCCTTATTGTTTGTTTCCCTGAAAAAATATATACAATCAAACAGTTGTATTCATTTTTAAATATTCAACAGTTATATTCATAATATGCTCAACATTTTCGTGCTGCTTTTTTCTTCTAGCATTCTATCATTTTTCCTATATTCTCCTTGAATTGACATAATTATGTTTTATTTTATTCCTGCATACTATTCATGCATAATATTCTATATTGTAGAACTGTTCTTTATTTTAATATTCTAAAATTGAAAAAGGAATTCTTCTATGATTGGACATTTTATGTAGCTCCCTCCCATTACATGTTTGCTTAACACAAAAAACTCTACAGTAAAACTGTTTCTAACATAATTTGTTGAAATTATCAAACTATTTTCCAGGCTAACTTTTCAGAAAAGAGATTAAAAGTATGAGAACATTTGGATGACTTCTTATTCATAATACCAAAATACTTCATTGAGCACTCACCACATTCTCTATTACTAACATCACTCACATCAAAGAAAATTAAAATAAGTAATGTGTATTTGAGAAGTAATTGTTTTTTGCCCTAATCAAAAATATATATAGCCTCAATAACCACTGGAATGCAGATGACTTGAGAGAATCGGTCCAGTAGAAATGATGGGTTTATTGGGTTCCTCTAGTCACCCTGTACTCAAACCCATGCAGCACATGTAAATGATTGCCAAGACTTTACTGTATTCAGAGGGCACTGAAGGGCACTGATCCTGAAGTCGATGGGAAACACTCAAACTCGAGCTCATTAGCATCATGCCATAACTGAGTGAATTTTCATGGTACATTCCATCACAGTAGATACTCATAACTTCTTGTTTACCATATAAGATATTTTGCTCAATTCCATTTGCACCCATTATCTCCTGCTACTCAATAATTTCAAGCTACAAAGCATAAAAACACATTTTCATCTTCCCTAAAAGTGTGACAAAGACTTGACTCTCAAAGAGCTTTTCATTTTGGAGAGCATTTACATGGATTTTACTTGACCAAGACTTATTGAGCTATTATTTCTTTGGTTCAATGACCTACTTTGTATCCTCTCCACCCCATCTTTCTTGAATTTCTGAATGAGGAACTAATTCTGGGACTCGCAAACTTGGCCTCCATTTTAAATTGATGAGATATGCAATAAAATGTATGTATTTCGCCTGCTTAAAGAACTTAAAAAATTTGTCAGTTTTATAATGGTTATTTTCTTTGGCAATGGCAGTTTCCCCCTTATTTGAGACTTTGCTGTTTGGGAGCACAAAGAATCTGTTTTCTAGAGTGAACATGGAATTTCTAGTAGAGTGTCCAGCCAGAACACAGGCAAGATACTACCTCTAAATGACTTTCAAGAGAACAACCTGTAAAAAAAGGGGAGGAGAACATGAAAATACTGTACATGCCTGTGAGAGCACCTAGAAACTCTCATAAACAATTGAGGTCTTTTGGTAGAAACCTGTGTTCCTATAATATGCAGGTAGATTCAGGGGCCAAGTAAATTTTGCTTATTTGCTGTTAAGATGCCTGTAGATTCATGAGGCCAAAGCTAACACTCGTGAGAAACAGAAATAAATGTAATATAAATATGGATGTCAATATAAGTGTAGATAAAAATGTAAAGGATATCAATATTTATGTAGATATAGATATAATTATAGATCTGGCAATCTGTTGACGGTTGATATCTACTTCTAAATTCATAGGCAATTATTAACAAAATGGAAAATATGACCATTTTTACTCTTATTTTGAAATAAAAT
Organism: Myrmecophaga tridactyla; assembly: GCA_004026745.1. Lineage (NCBI taxonomy): Eukaryota > Metazoa > Chordata > Mammalia > Pilosa > Myrmecophagidae > Myrmecophaga > Myrmecophaga tridactyla. The sequence goes on from PVIY010006268.1 coordinate 13,788, forward strand.
ACCTTTGATTATTTTGACACAAATTAATTGAATACAACAAGGTTTTCAGTTTTGATAACTGAAACTTTTAATATTTGTAATATTTATCCTGATAAGGTCCCCATGACTTGAAATAATATTCTCAGCCTAGGCAATCTGATTCCAGAGCTAGTTTAAACTTATTTCTCACTAGAAAGAATTTTCTAGGAAAAAAAAATCATAAGTAATTATAGTAGGCTATTTTTATATAGGCATAACAGGTAATTCATATATTTTATGATAGTAACTATATTGCAGTATTCATACAACAATTATCTAAATTTCACACAGGTTTGGAATGTACCATGAATATGTGTACATCCATTATTATATATTAATGAGAAATATATTGATGAAGTCTCCAAATTAAAGAGAGACTAACACATTTGTACTCTGGGCAGTTGATAAGCTCGCTTTCAGTATATAACTGTTGTGTATACACATGGAAGAATCTTAGTGTTCAGGTTATTTAAGCTCTTACCACTCAAAGCATATTCTAAGGATTGGCAGAATTAGCATCACGTAAGAACTCAGAAGTCATTAGAAAATACAAATCTCAGGCTCCACTCCAAACTTACTGATTCTGAATTAGCATTTTAATAACATCACAAGATGATTCGTATGCACTTTAAATTTTCAGAAGGACTCATCCAGGTAAACGTCCTAATTTTAAGGTTGAAGACACCAAAGGCCAGACAGAGTAGAACACTTCTGTGATACCATTAAAAACAGAAGGGAAGAACCAAAATGAAATCTAAATGTCCCATTAAATCACACTTATTCTATGAAGCACTTTAGCGAATGCACACAAGCACACACACACATTTCTATAGTTATTGTACCACATCAATTTTTCAGACCTAGGCTACAATTGCATTCCACTCAAATAGGTGTAATCAGATCTTGGAACCACAACCCATTCCAGCATTCCTCTTCTCTATTGCCAGCTTGGAGCTGAGGATTTCACAAAATTGCAACAATAACATTTAAAATTCATGATTTACTGCTGATTCCATTTTACAGAGAAAATTTGAAACCATGAGTTGCAAACAGATGTACGGTTCTACTTATCCTCTTCTCCTTATTTTAGAGGAGATAGACACAAAGTGTCTATCCTCTTATCTAATCCTAGTTTTCCCATCTGTGATTTAGAAGTCAATCCCCAACCTATCTTCTCAGGAATTTGCACTCAATTTATCTTCCTCTTTCCCACAGTTTCTATGGCTTTCTTCCCAAAAGATCCTTCCCATTTTAACTTCCTTCAATATGTATTTCCCCTAGTCTATGAAACTATTTATTTCCTTTTGAAACCAAACTTTTAAAACTATTTTCCATGATTGTTGTCTCCGGGAATAAATGACTTTCAGAAAAGTTGTTCATAGAGAAGTATGGATTCATATACCAAAATTAAGTTTACTAAATAGCAAGTCAATTATATTTTATTGTTTCAAAGACAGTATACCAATATCTAGTGGATGCCAATGTATTAGATCAGCCCAGTATTTTATAATGGATGCCTAGCATTTCCCAAACTGTGTGCTACAGAACATATTTCCTGGGAAAGGTTAATATATTCCTCTCAAGGAAAGGGCCAAATAAATTCATGATCAAATGCCTTTTCAAAAGGTAGTTCACTACAGCCTCCACTTAGACATTCAAAATTGACCTTAGCATATTTGAAGATCTGTATGTGATAAATCCTATCATAAATAGGTCTTTTCCAGCATCTCACAAAGCTATTTGCTCATCAATTGTTTTGTTTATTTTTCACTTCCAATGGACACCCCATATGACAATGCTTTGGGATGTCAATTTTTTAAAACTTTATTGGGAAGATAGAATATTTTTCAAATCACATTTGTATGCAATATGTTGGGCTTATTTGCTACTATTAATCTTTCTTAATAAATGCTGTCCTGATTTGAATCTGTTGTGGACCCAGGAAAAGCCATGTCCTTTAATCCCCATTCAATATTGCTGCTGGGAGTGTTTTGATTGTTCCCATGGAGATGTGACCCACTCAATTGTGGATGGTAACTGTTGATTACATGACTTCTATGGAGTTATGGCTCGACCCATTCCAGATGGGTCTTTATTAATTTAGTGTATTCCTTTAAAAGAGGAAGCATTTTGGAGGAACTATGAGAGGCCCTTTTAAGAGCCACCAGAAGCAGCAAAGCTACAAGAACTACAGAGCCCATGCAGCCAGAGACCTTTGGGGATGATGAAGTAAAATGCCCCTGGGGCAGCTTCATGAAACAAGAAGCCAGTAGAGAGGGCTAGCAGAGGTCACCATGTCCGCCACATGCCTTTCCTTGCGAGAGAAACCCTGAACTTCATTGGCCCTTCTTGAGTGGGGGTAATCTCTTGTGGGTGCCTGAATTTGGACATTTCTATAGCCTTGCTTTAATTTAGACACTTTCACAGTCCCAGAACTATAAACTAACAACTTAACAAATTCCCCTTTTTAAATGCCATTCCATTTCTGGTATATTGCATTAGGCAGCTAGCAAACTAGAAAAACTGCCAATATTGTTATGAATATCTAACACATTATTTTATAGCAAATCTAAAGATTCATTTTAGTCCATATGGAATATTAGTAAACTAGGTTAGTTAGCATAAGTTATTTGCAAATAAGGTAAAAACAGAAACAGTTTCATATGGAGGCTTCTGTTTAATTCAGAGCTTTGAGCAATTCATTTAAAATGTAACAAATGGTTAATTTCACTGTATAAATTCTCTAATGTTGGTGAAACATGACCATCTTTTTAGAGGAAACTAAAGGTTAAAATGAACTTCATGTCTTTAGTGTGATAAAGATACCATGTCATTGTCTTTATACTGTAAGTACAAAATATATGCAACTTTTGAAATGGAAGGAAAAATACTCTTGAATATTTGTTATTTGATTAGTAAATTTACCACAGCTTTTTTAGCTTTGCATATGGCAAAGTTAATCACAAGACAAAGTTTACCTTGTTGATGATGTAGTTATTAAAATCATCCATTATCAAGGTCTGTACATAATTCAGTTCTTTAAACTCTTACTAAGGAGTTATTATTGTGAAGCAGAGTTTTTTTTTAGGTGCTAAAGAAGCAAAGATAAATAAATCGGTGTGCTTTCCTTTAAAAGTTTTTGGTCCAGCAAGGAAAACAAAATATAAGTATAGCATCAAATCCCAACAGTGCTCTGATAGAGGCATGTACAGAGTTTTTTCAAATGTTTCCACTTGATACTTACTTTTTGTATCATTAGCATTTGCTATTTTATTCATTACATAAAGCAATAATCTCTCACTTTTTATTTTTTGAAAACCCTCTTCCTCTTCAGGATAAGCAGAAAAAGGGCCAATATTAAAGTTTTGCTTTTCTGTAATGAATTTAAAGAGATAAAACTTATTAACTTGCTTTGAAATACAGCAAAAATAAGAGTTTTTAGAACTTGTTGTGACATAAAGCCCTGCCACTTTGATCTGTCCTTTCTTTGAAGAGAATTCTAAAAGGACATTTCAGATATGTTCATGTAACAATACTTTTAAAAGATCTAGAATTCCCAACTGAAAGACATATCATTCCAGTAGACAAAAAACATTTTTTAAACTGATTCATGCTTTCCCACACAATGGTGACTAACCCAAGCTTTAATGTCCTCCAAGCTGTACAGAAGTCCCTTTTTGATATGGAATTGATCATTGCTTGGAAACTTGTTAAGCTTCCAAATAGCTTTCTGAAAATGACTCAAGAGGAAATGCTTATGTGGATTTGCACACTCAATAGATTTCTGATTGATAACTTATTTTGAAATTTTTTTACATAATAAGAATATATATTTCTAATTTTCAATTCAAATTCTCCCCATCTGAGTCATACAAATGGGTTTACTTGAATAATTTTATTGCTTTCAGAGAAGTAAGAATATTCTCCTTATATATATATACTTTAAATATAAAAATTTTTTTAAATATGATAGCTTTGCTCTTACCCATGTCACAGATTTCATCTTCTTGTATAACTTACCCTAAATAAAAACCTACACAACGAAAATAAAAAGCCACTATCTTCGTATACTTTACACATTTTTGTCAATAGTGCTTACCTTGAAGTGCATATAATAATTTTTGGTTCCTATCATCTCCATTTCCTAGCTGCTAAAACAAGTACCATACAGTGGGTTGGCTTAACAACATGAATATTGGCTTATGGTTTTGAGGGTAAAAGTCCAAAATCCAGGCATCAGCAAGGGGAGCACTTACATTCCAGGACTGGCTGCTGGCAGTCTTGGACCTTTGAGTTTTCTCTTATATGGCAGTACACAGACGGCATCTTCTCCTTTCTCTTCTTTGTTCTGTTGACTTATAGCATCTTTCTCTGCCCAATTTTCTTTACGTTTCTTCCAGTCATACAGGATTAAGGCCCACACTCATTCAGTTTAGCATGCCTTCTCTAATGACACCTTCACACGTCCTGTTTACAAATGAGTTCATACACAAGACAAGAGGTTGGGACTGACCATGACCTTTGTATGGGATATAACTCAATCCCCAAGAACATGGTTAGTCATCCAACTTAACTAACATCTAAACACCTCACATAATACTGCCACTAATCATATTAATTCTATAGTGAATGAATATATTATCACTGACAGATATCAAAATAAATTTAATAAATTTAAAAATATAATTTTTTCATGCCCTTCTTGTTTCTTTCATGTAAAATTTAATAAGGGGAATCATAAAATAGTTAAATTTAACTAAAATGATAGAATTTTTTTTCAGAAAGAATCTTTTTAAAGAGGGTCTTTTAGTGCCTACTGTGATGTCATTAAATTTATAAAATAAGCCAACAGGCATAAGGAATCACAAAGGAAATTTAAGGATCTTTCTTATTAGCTTTGCAATATTCATTAGTGTTTGCATTAGGACTTTGGCTTTGCTAATGTTTTTCTTACAAAGATTTAGCTACATTTGACAGAATTGAAAAGAAAGTAGGATACAGTAGGGACTGAGGAGTGAAATTGCACTGCTAAGAACCCTGCTGGAAAGTCCCACAGCTGGGGCTCCCCTTCCATATTAGAGAGTAAGTCCCTGCATGTAGCTGCCTACATGACCAGACAGAAGTTAAAAGTCTACACTTCCTCAAGGAGAAAGATTGTACAGATAGTATCATAAACTACTTCTTTTGTAAAGCATTAAAACTCCTCTTCAATAATTACTGTTAATAAATAACCCATCTCCAAACCCTTGTGTCATAAAGCCCTGCTGAAACTGTTCTTATACCCTATAGAATGTCCTTGTCTTAAACCCTTATAAGCTGCCCCCTTGCACCACCCACTTTTATGGATCCTGCTTTCATTTTTCAGGATGGCTGCTGCAAGAAATAATCTCTTCCTATTCGTAAGTCCTAATAAAACTTATGTCTAACTCTGAGCCAAGCGTGTTCTTTAATCTTAGGACTGCAATGGCCTGAGCCCTTTAAAAGCTGGGTTAAAACATCTGATTTATAGTGGTGATAAACATAACTTAAGAAGTCCAACAATCTTGAAATTCATGTTTATTCAATGAACTGAATAAATACTGTAATATAGTGCATATGCTATTATGATATTTGCAAATGGAGGGTAGATATAGTTTTGTGATCATTATTCATATATTAAGCTAATATTTATTGATCCTACTATCTGCACAGATTTAATAGTTGTTAGGAAAACAATTATGGGCAAGACAGAAAAAGTCTTGTCTTTTTTTGGAGTCTAAACCTTAGTTCAGATGGTGGTGGAGATGGAAAGTCTGAATACAGACAATTTGTAAGTAAAGTAGAATATTTGGAATCTTAGATGAGGGAATTGCAAAGTATCTCAAAAAATACTATTTAGAAATGAGCATAAATCAAGGTAGGTTCCTAGAAAAGAAGTCATAATGCACTTAAATTAAATTTTAAAAATAGGTGGAATGTCATACAACCTACCAAAATGTTAACAGTGATTGTGGTTGGAATAACATAACATAGAGTAGATTTTCTTTTCTTCTTTCTGCATTTTTCAAATTGCAAATAGAGGATAGCTACCATAATTGAAAAAATAAATTATAGTTTGGAATAACAAAATAAAATCAAGAAATATAAGTTAATTCAGATACAAAGAGAATACCTGATGGTATTTATGACAGAATAAATGATGGCAATTTACATAGGAAGCATTTCCAACAGAAGTAAGGTAGGAACTGGGTAAAATGTGCACAAGTTTCTTTTATGTGGCAGGAGAGGGTGAAAATTGAAATTTAGCCAAAACAGAATAGAATACTTAACCATGTTCAAGATGATAAATCAAGAAGGCTATTGTTTATCCTCACAGCTGATCTCAATCTCTTTGTCTCTCTTAACATATTGAGCTTCTCTTAGCTTCTCTTTCAATACCTTGAGCTTCACATGCTTTCTTTGCATTTCCCTTTGAAGAATGTGGTTACTGACCAGCACTGCTTATCTGTAGCGCAACTTCTTTAGTAATAACTCATTTTACTACTAAAATCTAGTTTAAAGAAATATGTGCATGACTAACTTTTTAGAATTTCAAATCTTTCCCCAAATCTTGGATGTATTTAAATATTTCAGAGATCAATTTTTCATACAAAAGTCAAAATATCAAAATATAAATAATAAATTTCCCGTGAGAATCACACAATTGTGAAATACTCGCACCCATATTTTCCACTGCATTATCTGTCTAGTACATAGAAGACATTCAGTGAATTTGTTTTAGCTTGTGATAGAACAAATGAATTAATTTTAAAAATCGTTAACAATTGTTCTTCTTGACAGACAAAATTTTGCCCCTAAGCTCTGAAATAATCTTGAGTCTGAATGAAGTCATAAGTCCGTTCAACAAAATTGATCATAGTGATATGCATACATACATTTACACATTTAGGCTTGTTGTATAGAATTATCTGAAAGATGCCTAATCTAGCTGAAGACCACTTAGCAGTTTTAAGCACTGACAGGATATTTGGATGAAAGCATCATTACAATACAATTTTATCTGCTCTGAAATCATGGAAGTGTACTAAAAAACATGAATGATTTACCTCTTCAGAAATGTTGCTTTATCTACACATGAAGTAGGGAAATGGCAAATGTGGTGAACTGTTCCTTGTGGTGCATAAAATTCTCTTGGGCTCTGGTCACACACTTTATATAATACAGAGATTTTACCTTTTATTTCTCCCTCTGTGACCACCTGAAAGATTAGTTCTATATCCCACTTTTCTTAATAAGAAAAAACAATGGGAAATGAATGGCTAATATGAACTCTCAATCAAGAAGGTCTCTAAAATCCTAAAATCAGGAAGAAAATACCTACAAACCTAGTAGTGATAGAAATAACTGAGAAAATAGGGAACTACAGTTTTGTTTTTTTTTTTACCTTCTCTAATGGGTAGTTACTTCATTACAGAGAAGTCAAGCAATTTTCAGCAAACTTAGGGCCATTGACATGGTAAAAATAACTTCATTTTTTTTAATTGCCAAAGTGTGCTTAAAAGATAAATGTCCCTTTTTATTAATTTCAGATTTTGTACTTAATCCTAGTTATTCTGTAAGACTGGGTATATATAGAACTACTGAATATTTGAAAACAATTATATATAATCTATAGTTAACTAGATAGCAAGTTATCTAGGTACAGTTAGCTAGACAGCTAGTCATCTAAGTATACTAAACTAGATAGCATAGATCATGTTTATTTCCAATTTTTGAGTATAGGTTTGAGCAAATAAAAAAATGAATTAATATACCTCAGAACTACATAATTCAAATATAAAGCCACGTTATTCCAGCACAAATACAAGTATTTTGAGTGAATAATGTAAAGATTAATCTCATGAAGTTACTATCTCTATAGGTCAAAATTAGTTGAAGATCATCATTTTTCATATGCATAACATCTTAAAATTAATAGTCTCTATTTTATAAGACAGTTTTAGATCAACAGAGAAAATGAGCAGATAATATAGAGTTCCCATCCATATACCTGTCCTCCCAGACATTCCCTATTAGTAACATCTTTCCTTAGTGTGGTGTAATTGTTATAATTGATGAACTGATATTGATATATTAGTATTAGCTTGAGTCCATAGTTTCCATTATGATGCACTCTTTTTATTGTACAGTTCTGTGGGGTTGACAAATGAATAACACCACGTGTCCAACATTATAATATCATAAAAAACAGTTTCACTGCCCTGAAATGCCCCTGTGCTTCTTCTCTTCATCCCCCACTCCTTCTCCCAAACCCCTGACAATAACCATTTTAGTTTGCTAAAGCTGACAAAATGCAATATCCCAGAAGTGAACTGGTTTTACAATGGGGCTTTATGAACATACAAATTATAGTTCTGAGGCCATGATAATGTCTAAATCATGGCATCAGCAGTCGATGCTTTCTCCCCAAAGACAGACCATACACAATCTACAGCTCCTGTGTCACATGGCCAGGCACATGGTGACATCGGCTGTTCTCTCCCTTCTCTCCCAAGGTTTTGTTGCTTCCAGCTTCTGGCTTCAATGGCTTCCTCTGTTTTTTGTGTGTCCTCTTTCAGCTTCTCTAGCTTTTCTCTCTGAGCTTTATTTGGGACCCTTTTCTGTCTTCTCTCAGTCTTTTGTCCTCTTATTAAGGACTCCAGTAAGAATATTAAGACCCACCCTGAATTAGGCGGGTCACATCTCAGTTTAAGTTAAGATCCTACTCATCAAAAGATCCTACTTCAATGAGTCACCTCCCACAGGAATAGATTCGCTTTAAGAACTTGATCTTTTCTGGGGTACATACAGTTTCAAACCTTCACAATAGTGAATTTTTTTGGATCTATAGTTTTGCCTTTTCCAGAATGCCATGTGGTTGGAATCACACAGTATACAGTCTTTTCAAACTGGCTTCTTTCACTTAGCAATATTCAATAAAGTTTCTTCCACGTCTTTTTGTGGCTAAATAGCTCATTTCTTTTTATTGATAAATAATATTCCATTGTATGGATGCACCACAGTTCATTTATCCATTCACCCATTGAAGGTCATCTGAGTTGCTTCTAATTTTTGGAACATGTAAATAAAGCTGCTATAAATATTGTATACAAGATTTCGTGTGGGTGTAAATTTTCAATTCATTTGGGTAAATGCCTAGAAGTGCCATCCCTGGATCATATGGTAAGACTATATTTAGCTTTATAAGAAACTGCTAAATTGTCTTCCAAGGTGGCTGTACCATTTTGCATTCCTACCATAAATAAATGAGCATTCCTTTTACTGCAAATCCTCACCAACATGGGGTGGTGCAGTACTTTGTATTTTAGCCATTCTAGTAGGTATATAGTGGTGGCTCATTGTTTATATTTTATTTTCTAATGACATATGATGCTGAGCTTTTTTTTTTTATCCAATCTGTCATCTTTGGTGACTTTTTTTCAGATATTTTTCTTATGTTCTAATTGTTTTTTGCTTCTTTGTGTTCTTATTTTTGAGGTTAAAAAATCTTTGTATATTTTGATTAACAGTCCTTCAGAAGGCATACACCTTACTAATAATATTTTATCAAAGCCTGTGGCTTGTCTTTATATGCTCTTAACTGTGTCTTTTGCAAAACAGAAGTTTTAATTTAAATCAACTCCAACACATCATTCTCTTTTTCTTTCACGGATCTTGATTTGGGTCTCGTATTTATTACATTATTGCCAAAACCAGAATGCTTCTAGAAATTGCATAGTTTTGCACTCTCTGTTTAGGTACAAGATCCATTTTGAGTTAACTTTTATGAAAAGGGTAGGGCCTGTGTGTAGGTTCATGTTTTTGCATATGGATATACAATTGTTCCAGCATCATGTGGTGAAAAGGCCATCTATTCTCCTCTAATCTGCTTTGCTCTTTTATCAAAGAGCAGGTAAGTATATTTGCGTTGTCTCTTTCTAGGTTTGTTATTCTCTTCTATTCATCTATTTGTCCATTTTTGCCAATACCATGCTGTCATGATTACGGTAGATTTAGAGTAAGTCTTTGTAGTGTATTGAGCTGTATATAACCCAGAGAACATGTTTTTTAAACTTAATCCATCCCCATGATTGTGAACCCACTTTATTTAGGAACTTTTGATGAGGTTACTCCAGTTAAGGTGTGCGCCCCACTTCAGTCAGGATAGGTCCTGTTCCTATTACCGGAGTTCTTTATAACAGAATGAAATTGAAACAAAGAAAGTGAAGGCCACAAAAGCAACATCCAGAAACTGAACATTAAAGGAAATTGGAAGAGAGGGGATGGATCGGGAGATGCTGCCACGAGTCTTGCTATATCTTGAGCTAGGATGAAGGATCACCAGCAGACAGCCCCCAGTCACCACAGTCTTTGAGGGGAAATCGTTGCCTTGATGATGCCTTGATTTGGAGTTTTTCTTAGTCTCAAAACCATGAGCTATAGTGAGATCATCAACATGGCTTCATAAACAGCTACTGAAAATCTCTCCTCAGAGATTCGGCATTAAAAAAGAACAATTCTGAATTGTGCAGAAATCTAAAGGAGAATACGGACTGGGGAGGACCCCAATCCCAAATTGAAGAAATAGAAGAATAACAAGCAGGAAATTTCAGTCCTTGACTGGCCGGTCCTCTCCCCTCTTGCCCACTGGCTCTCACAACATGGAACAGGCAAAGAAACAGCAGCAGGGCCCCTCCCAGGGGATACACAGAATATGTATTCTCTCACAGAAGTGGGACAGACCTTCACCTTCTGTAACATGGGGGACAGGGGAGTGCATTTCAAAGCCCAACTCAGAGAGAGACAGAAAGTCTGAGAAAATGTGGACAGAAGCTGTGTATCCAGACTCGGATCTGAAAGTCCTACCTCCACCCCTGTGAGAAATGTCAGCAAGAGACCTGATTCTTGCCTGGGTGAAAGCTAAAGATGGGCACAGCTGGGTGGGTGTTCAGCCACAAATAAAGTAGGGAACACAGACCCATATTGAGCCAGTTTTTGGCTGGCAAACAGAAGGAACAGTAAGTTTATTATCAGCCTGATTTGGTGAGGCACATACTGCATTCTGAAAGCACAGTGAAAATAAGTAAGTTATCAAACACCACCATCTGCAGGACAGGATAGAATGTGCAAGAGGATTGAACAGCTTTTTCAGAGACTACCTAGAAGAATATTTCAGGACAGCTGGAGTGGGTCTAGACCCCGGAATGGGACCACACCCTGTTTTGGCTAAGAAACATGGATGATCCAATTGTAAATGTGAGCCCTAAAACAAACCTTGGTCTTGCTTGAGAGTGAAAAAGAGAGCACCAATGGGAGACAGCAAACTTGTTTTACCCACAAACAGAGACACTGCTGTGGTGTCCAGTGCCAACTCCCATCCCTGAGGCAGGCCATTGTAGGTGCCTGGTTTTGGGGGAACCCTGGGGGGCAGAACAAACTTGACAACTGTCTGATGAGAGAGATGCATAGATAGACAACAAATTCAACCAACAGGAAAATCCTAGATAAAAGAGATAAAACAAGCTTTAGAATAAATTAATCAAGAAAATCAGATGCCTTGACACCTGCAAAAAATCACAACCCACACAAAGAAGAATGAAGATATGGTCAAACCAAAGAAAAAAATAACACTTCAAAATGCAGATGTAGGAATTGAAATAACTAATTAATGATTTTAAAATAGATATTCTAAATCAATTTAATGAGTTGAAGGAAAATATGTAAGAGACATGAAGTATATAAAGAAGACACAGTGTGCCCATAAAGAAGGATTTGAAAGCTTGAAAAAGCAAATGAGAGACAAATGGGAATGAAAGTCACAGTAGAAGAGATGAAAAGTAAAATTGAGACATACAGCAGCAGATTTGAAGAGGAAGAGAAAGGATTAGTGAACTAGAAGACAGAACATCTAAAGTTCTACACACAAAAGAATAGATAGGGAAAAAATGTGAAAATTTGAGCAACACCCAGTGAATTGAATAACAACTTAAAGCACACAAATATACATACTATTGGTGTTCCAGGAAAAGAAGAGAAGGGGAAAAGGCTGGAAAGAATAATGGAGGAAATAATCAATGAAAATTTCCCAAATTTTGTGAAAGACATAAAGCTACAGATCCAAGAATGGCAGCATATCCCAAACAGAAGATATCTAAATAAACCCAGGCTAAGATACTTAGTAAGGAAATTGTCAAATATCAAAGACAAAGAGAGAGTTCTGAAAAGAACAAGAAGTAAGCTTGCTTATAGAAGGAAGAGAATTGTGTGTGGTTTCTATTACATAGAAGGGAAACTTGCTAAGACTCAGTGCATATATCTCAGCAGAGACTATGGAGGCAAGAAAGCAGTGGGATGAGATATTTAAAATACTGAAAGAGAAAAATTTCCAACCAGGAATTCTATATCTAACAAAACTGCCTTCAAATTTGAGGGAGAGTTTAAAATATTTACAGACACTGAGAGAGTGTCTGTAGTGTCTCTCTCTTCATGAAGAAGAGACCTGCTCTACAAGGAATACTAAAGGGAGCACTTCAGGCAGATAGGAAGAGATAAGAGAGAGAGAGAGAGGTTAGGAGAAGATTATCAGGAAGGGTAACTAATAAGGTTAAAAAAGAGAAAAAATAAGATATGACAGATAAAATTTACAATAAAAAAATGGTTGAAGAAAGTACAGCCTTTATGGTAATAACATCATAAGTTAATGGAATAAACTCCGCAATCTAAAGAAATAGATCAGCATAATGGATTTTAAAAGGCAGGATCCATCTATATGCTATCTAGAAGAGACTCACTTAAGACCCAAGGACAAAAGCAGATTGAAAGTGAAAGGTTAGAAAAAAGATATTCCATGCAAAAAACAACCAGAAAAGAGTGGGAGTAGCTATACTAATATCAGAAAAACTAGACTTCAAATGTAAAACAGTTAAAAGAGACAAAGAAGGACACTATGTATTAATAACAGGGGTAATTCATCAGGAAGACATAACAATCTATGCAATGAGTCACAGTGCACTGAACACATAAGGCAAACACTGACAACACTGAAGGGAGAAGTAGACACTCCTACCACAATAGGTGGAGAGTTCAACACACCACTTTCATCAATTGATAGAACATCTAGACAGAGGATCAATAGGAATAAGTAAAACAATGAATGAATAGATTTAACAGACAGAGAACATTTCACCCAACAACAGCATGAAACACATTCTACTCAAGTGATCATGATTCATTCTCCATGATAGACCACATGTTAGGGCACAATATTTTCTCACTAAATTTAAGAATATCAAAATTATACAAAACAGCTTTCTGGATAATAATGGAATGAAGTTGGAAATCAGCAACAGGTGGAAGCTTGGAAAATTCACAAATTTATGGAAGCTAACTAATACATACTTAAACAACCAGTGGATCAAGGAAAAAATTCCAAGAGAAATCAGTAAATATCTTGAGATAAATGAAAATGAGAACACAACATATCAAAACTTACAAGATGCAGCAAAGGCAGTGCTGAGAGGGAAATTTATTGCCTTAAGTGTCTGTATTAAAAAAGAAGAAAAAGTAAAAATTGAGAAATTTACTGCTCACCTGGATGAACTAGAAAAAGAACATTAAGCAAAGCTCAGAGCAAACAGAAGTAAAGAAATAAAGATTAGAGCAGAAATAAATGAAATTTAGAGCATGAAAACAATAAAGAGAATCTGTAAACAGATTGAATCAGACATCAAAAACTTCCCAAAATAGAAAAGTCCAGCACCATATGACTCCACCTGTGAATTTTACCAAACCTTCAAGAAAGAATTAGTACCAATCCTGTTCAAACTCTTCAAGAAAATCGAAGAGAAGGGAAAACTACCTAACTCTTTCTGTGAAGCCAACATCACCTTAACGCTAAGACCAGGCCAAGATACTACCATAAAATAAAATTATACACTAATCACTTTAATGAATATAATGCAAAAATTCTCAACAAAATACTTGCAAATTGAACACAGCAGCAAATGAAAAGAATTATACATCATGACCAAGCTGGCTTTATCCCAGGTATACAAGGAAGGCTCAACACAAGAAAATCAATTAATGTAATACCCCACATCAGTACATTAAAGAGGAAAAACCACATGATCATGTTGATTGATGCAGAAAAGTAATTTGACAAAATTCAGCATCATTTCCTGGTGAAAACTATTCAAAGGGTAAAAACAGGAAGTAAACTTCTTCAACATGATAAAGGGAATATATGAAAAGTCCACAGCTAATATCATACTCAGTGGAGAAAGGCTGAAAACTTTCCTTCTAAGATCAGCAACAAATAAGGATGCCCGTCATCATTATTTTATTTAATATTGTGCTGGAAGTTCCAGCTAGGACAATTAGGCACGAAAAATAAACAAAAGGCATTGAATTTGGAAAGGACAAAATAAAACATTCACTGTTGCAGATGACATGATCCTATATGCAAAAATACCAAAAACTCTACAGTAAAGCTACAGAGCTAATAAATTAATACAGCAAAATGTCAGGACACATGAGCAACACACAAAAATCAGCTGTGTTTCTATACACCAGCAATGAGCAATCTGAAGATGAACTCAAGAAAAAAAATTCCATTTACAATAGCAACCAAAGCAATAAATCTTTTATGAATAAATTCAACCAAGGACATAAAAGACCTACACACAGAAAACTACAAAATTTTGCTAAAAGAAATCAAAGGAGATCTAAATAAATGGAAGGACATACCACATTCATACATTGGAATACTAAAGTAGTTAAGATGTCAACTCTGCTAAAATTGATTTATAGATTCAATTCAATACCAATTGAAATATGAACAACTTGCTTTACAGAAATAGAAAAACCAATAATCACATTTATTTGGAAGGGCAGGGTGTCCTTAATTACTGAAAATATCTTGAAAAATAAAAATGAAGTGGGATGTCTTGTACTACTTGTCTTTAAAGCATATTGCAAAGTTATGTGGTTAAAACAGCATGGCACTGACAAAAAGGTAGCTGTACTAACCATTCAAATTAAATTGAGTGTTTAGAGGTGGACCCTGACATCTATGGCCAATTGATCATTGATAAGGTGGCTAAGTCAACTCAAATGGGAAAGAACAGCTTCTTCAACAAATGGTGCTTGGAGAACTGGGTATCTATACCCAAAAGAATGAAAACAGACCCCTATCTCACATCTTATGAAAAACTAACTCAAAATGGATCAAAGCCCTAAACATTAAAGCTAAGACCATAAAATGTGTAAAAGAAAACGTAGAAAAATATCTTGAAGATCTTGTGACAGGCAATGCTTTCCTAGACCTTACATCCAAAGTGCAAGCACTAAAAGAAGAAGGAGATAAATGGGATCTCCTCAAAATTGAACACTTTTCTGCAACAAAAAACTTTGTCAGGAAAGTAAAATGGCATCCTATGCAATGGGAGACAACATTTGGAAACCATATATCAGATATGGGTTTAATACCCAGAGTATATACAGAGATCCTACAATCAACAACAAAAAATACAAGCAACCCAATTTAAAAGTGGGCAAAAGACAAGGACAGACAATTTTCTGAAGAAGAAATACAAATACCTCAAACACATATGAAAAGATGCTCAATATCACTGGCTATTAGGTAATTTCAAACAAAACCACAATGATGTATCATCTCACAACTACTAGAAGGGCTGCTATTAAAAAAAAGAAAAGAAAGAAAGAAAATGATGGGCGGTGCAATGGTAGCTCAGTGGCAGAATTCTTGCCTGCCATGCCAGAGACCCAGGTTCAATTTCTGGAGCCTGCCCATGCCAAAAAAAGGAAATGACAAGTGCCAGAGAGGATGTAGAGAAAACACACTCATTCACTGTTGGTGGAAATGGAGAATGGTGCAACTGCTCTGGAAGTCAATTTGGTAGTTCCTCAAGAAGCTAAGTCTAGAATTGCCATACGATCCAACAATCTGATTACTAGGTATATATTTGGAGGAAATAAAGACACACAAATGGACATTTGCACACTAATGTTTATAATGATATTATTCATGATTGCCAAGGGAGAGTGTGCCAGTTTGAAACTGTTGTGAACCCCAGAAAAGCCAAGTTTTTTTTTATCCTCATCCAATATTGTTGGGTGGGAGCTTTTTGATTGCTTCCATGGAGATTGGGTGGTAACTTTTGATTAGATGGTTTCCATGGAGACGTGTTTCCACCCTTTCAAGGTGGGGCTGCTTACTGGAGCCCTTTATGTGGGAACCATCTTGGAAAAAGCTTTAGAGCCACCAGAACTGACAGAGCCAACAGAATGGACAGTGTCCCAGAGAAACCATTGAAAATTCCTAGAGAGAAAAATAGCAGACATCACCATGTGCTTTTCCAGCTGAGAGAAACCCTAAACTTCATCGGCCTTCTTGAACCAGGGTATCTTTCCCTGGATGCCTTAGATTGGATATTTTTATAGCCTTGGCATAATTTGGGACATTTTCACAGCCTTAGAACTGTAAATCTATAAGTCTTAAATCCCCCTTTTTAAAAGCTGTTCCAGTTCTGGTTTATTGCATTCTGGCAGCTTGCAGACTAGAACAGATGGAAAGAACCCAAATGTCCAACAATGGACGAGTGGCTAAACAAATTGTGATATATATATATATATATATATATATATATATAATGGAATATTATGCAGCTAAATGTCAATACGCAGTGGACATAAGAGAAATGTATGGGATTCTCTGTACAAGAAATAGAAATGTCCTCATATAGATTGTGGTGGTGAAGGTATCACTTTGTGATTATAGCAGAATTTCTTACTAAGATTGGATTGTATGATATGTGCATAAAACTGCCTAAAAATGAAAAGAATTACAAGTGCTGGAGAAAATGTGGAGAGAGAGAGATGTACTTATTGATTGTTGGTAGGGGAGTAGAGAGGTGCAATATGGTGACTCCACAGGAAGCTATGGGTGGGGTTGCTGTAAGGTCCTGCTACCCCATACTTGCATGTATACTTGGAGGAACTGAGGGAACTGAGAGCAGGGACATGAATGGACATTTGCACACTGTTGTTTATGGTGACAGTGTTCAGTATTTGCAATGATTAGAGATGACCCTATGGTACATCAACTGAAGAATGGAAGGGGAAACTGTGGTGTTTATGCACAATGAACTATTGAATGGCTGCAAGAAGGAATGAAGTAGTGAGGCATAAAACTAGGTGAATGAAACTTGGGGAAAGCATGTTGAAAGAAATAAGCCAGAAATGAAAAGACAAATATTATTACACCTCACTGATATGGGTTAACCATAATGTGCAAACTTTGAGAATTGAATTTGAGAGCATAGGTTCTCAGGTGAAGGCCTATTGTAAGGTTCCTAGATTGTAAGCTTTTACAGCAGTCACCTCAATTCTGGAGTTGTAACTGTTATTTCTAAATTCTGAGATGCTGAGCTCCTTATATATAATTTGGTTATTCCCTAAACTTCAGGTATTTGTGTGACACCTGGGACTGAGAGAGTTCTGCAGCTATGAAAATCAATGTTACCCTATACAGCAACTGTTAAAAAAAAATGAAAGCGTGATCAGACTTCAATCAGAGATATGAATGATGCTAATCTGAGTAGGACAAATGTAAAGCAGGAAAAAGGGTAAAGGATGATATTGACTGTATTTTAAAACTTCAGCTTCTGTGTGAGAACAAAAGAAGAAATGTTAATTTGGTGCAAAATTTATGTTTTCAGTAGCACACTATCTAATCTAACTTGTATGGTCAGCTTATTAGAACACTATAATTGCATGGAATATTGAATAGGGAGTGAGACCTTGTAGGCTTGTACAAGGTGTGATGCCCTGACACATCCCAGAGTAATCTGAGCAGAAGGTTAAAAGCATTTGCAAAGTCCCCTTGAGGGACTGCTGAAAAGTGAAAATATTAAACTTTCCCACCTGAGGAAGACTTGATATTCTTGCAAGCACTGGGGACAGCCAATTTGATGGGGCAGGCATTTGATCTTCAGGATTGCCTTTATAAAACTTATTCCTACAAAGGAGAAGCTAAGCTTATTTATGATTATGCCTGAGTCACCCCCAGAGAACCTCATTTGTTGCTCAGATGAGCTCTCCCTCTCTCTCTCTAAGTCAACTTCTCAGGTGAGGTCATTGCCTTCCCTCTTACATGGGACATGACTCCAAGCCTGTAAATCTTCCTGGAAACATGGGACATGACCCCCAGCGATGAGACTGGACCCAGCACTGTGGGAGTGAGAAAGTTTTCTTGACCAAAAGGGGAAAGAAAAATGAAACAACGTTTCAGTGGCGGAGAAATTTCAAACAGAGTCAAGAGGTCATTCTGGAAGTTATTCTTATGCAGTTTATAAATATCCCCTTTCAGTTCTCAGTGTATTGAAGTAGCTAGAGGGTAGTACCTGAAACTATTGAACTGTAATACAATAGCCTTAATTCTTGAAAATGATTGAATAACTATGGAGCTTTTAAGGTGTGAACATGTGATTGGGAAAACTTTGTGACTGTCACTCCCTTTATCCAATGTATGGACAGATGCGTAAGAAAAAAAGAGAGAGAGAAAATAAATAAACAATAGGGGAGAGGAGCATGAGCTATTTTGGGTATTCTTTTTCATTTTCATTTTAACTGTTATTTTTTGGAGTAATGAAAATGTTCAAAAATCCATTGAGATGATAAATGCACAGCTAAATGATGATACTGTGAACCACTGTACAATTTGGATGATTAAATGGTATGTGGATATATAATATCTGTGGATGTATAATAGAATTGCATTAAAAAAAAAAAACTATGAGTTGATAAATTCCCATTGCTTAAGCCATTGCATAGTAGTCATCTGCAACCAAGGAAACTAAACCAGTCTTGAAGTCAGGTAGTGTCAGTTCCTCTGCTTTGCTCTTCTTCAATATTGTTAGATATTCTTAGCTTTTTGCTTTCCCGTATAAACTTTAAATTCCATTTGTCAATATCCAAAAAAAATAACTTGCTGGCATTTTGATTGGCTAGTACTGAATCTATAGAACAAATGGGGAAAAACTGGCTTTTTAACAATATTATGTCTTCCTGTTTATGAATACAGAATATCCCTCCATTTATTTAGGGCTTCTTTGATATTTTTCATTAGACTTTTTTAGTTTGCTTCACACAGATCTTATATGTACTTTCTTAGACTTACACTTAAAGATTTCATTTCATTTTTGGTGCTAATGTAAACTGGGTTGTGTTTCAATTGTTAATTGTTGATTTATAGGAGATCAGTTGGTTTTTGTGTATTAACATTATATCCTAAAACCTTGATAAAATCACTTATTAGTTCCAGAAGCTTGGTGTTTGTTGGTTTGTTGTTGTTTTTTCTGTTGTTGTTGATTCTTTGGGATTTTCCACATAGGCAGTCACATCATTTGATAACAAAGTTTTATTTCTTATTTTCCGATCTGTATACCTTTATTTTCTTGTTTTGGCTTATTGCATTAATTAACACTTTAAGTATAATGTTAAATAGGAGTAGGGAAAGATGACAGCCGTTGTTTCATTCCCTATCTAGGAGGGAAATCATTTATCACCATTAAAAATGATGTTCACAGTAGTCTTTGCTTTTATTTTTGGAAGACTCAATTTATCAGATTGAGAAAGTTGCTCTCTATTGTTGGTTTGCTGGGATTTTTTATCACAAACAAGTAGATTTTGCAATGCTTTTTCTGAATCAATTATTATGACCATGTTGTTTTTCTTCTTAAGCTTGTCGTTGTGTTGGATTACCTTAAGTGATTTTCAATTGCTGAACCAGCATTGAACATCTGGTATAAATCCCACTTGGTCATTGTGCATAATCATTTTTATGCAGTGTTTTATTTGATTTGCTAATATTTTGTTTGAGATTTTTGCATCTATTTGTATACAAATTTGTCATTTTCATTGACTGTGATGTATTTGCCTGACTTTGGCATTAGGGTAATTCTGACACATAAAATGAGTTGGAAGGTGTTTTTTCTGCATCCAGTTACTTGAGGAGACTATACAGTATTGTTGTAATTTCTTCCTTAAATGTTTTGAAGAATTCACCCGTGAAACCACCTGGGCCTAGTGATTTGAAAGGTTGCTGACTGTTAATTAGATTATTTTAATAGTTACAGGCCAAGCTGAATTACCTATTTCTCCTTGTTCAGTTTTTGTAGGTTGAGTATTTTAAGGAAAAATGGTTCATTTAATCTATGTTATCAAATAAATATGTGGGCATAGATTTTCTCATGTTAGTCCTTTTTGTTACTATACATGTCCATTGGAATAGTAGAGATTACCCTTCTTTCATTTCTGATTTTAGCAATTTGGGTTTTCTCTCTTTTTTTCTTTAATTAGCCTGGTTAAAGATTTATCAATTTTACTAATGTTTTCAAAGAAACACCTTTCAATTTCATTGACTTTCTCTGATGATTTTTTGTTTTCAATTTCATTGATTTCTCCTTTACATTTTATTATTTATTTTCCACTTATTTTGTATTTAATTTACTCCTATTTTTCAAGTTTCCTAAGGTGGAAGCTTATGTTATTGATAATAGATATTTAATCTGTTCTAAAATATCCATTCAGTGCTACAAATTTCCCTGTAAGACTGCTTTCCCAGGAATCCACAAATTTTGATAGGTTTTATTTTCATTTTCATTTCGTTCAAAATGTTTTATTAATTTTCTCTTGATTCTGCTTTGACCAGTATGTTTACCATTGTGTTGTTTAATCTTCAAAGATTTTTAAAGTTTCCAGCTAACCTTCTTTTATTCCTTTACAGTTAATTCCATTGTGGTCTGAGAGCATACTTTATATGGTTTATTACTTTTTAAATATGATAAATTGTATTTTATGGCTCAGAATGTGATTTATTTTGGTGAATCCTCCATGTTAACGTGAGAAGAATATGTGTTCTGGTATTATTAAATGAAACATTCCATAAATTTCAACTAGATCCAGTGGATTGATGATGCTGGTGAGGTCAAATGTATCTCTCTGGTTTTGGCTTGCTGGATCTGTCTGTTACTGATAGAAAGGTGTTGAATGCCCCAAATGTAGAGGTGCACCTGCCTATTACTTCTTGTAGTTTGTATTAGTCAGGATTCTCGAGGGAAACAGAATCAATAGGAGATATCTATAAACATGAGATTTTACAAAAGTGCCTCATGCAACTGTGGGGAGGCACAAGTCCAAATTCCATGAGGCAGGCCACAAGCTGACAGCTCCAGTGAAGGTCTTCAAAGAACTCCCCAGGAGAGGCTGGCAGGCTGAAGCAGAGTGAGAGAGCCTTTCTTCTGACTTCTCTTTAAAGCCTTTAGCTGATTAGATTAAACATGACCAACTGTGAGAGACACTTGCCTTGGCCAGCTGCAGACGTAATCAGCCATGGATGCAATCAAAGTGCTGATGGTTTAATAAGCCAGGCTTCTATTTTATTAACCAGTCATGAAATGTCCTTGTAGTAATGACTAGGCCAGTACTTCTTTGACTGGACAGCTGGGCACCATCACCTGGCCACACTGACACATGAACCCAACCATAACAGTTCCATAAGTTTTTGCTCCACATATTTTGATGCTCTTTTGTAGGTGAATATACATTAAATATAGGTATGTCTTATTGGAGAATTGAGTCCTTTATCATTATGAAATTCTGGCAGTCTCTCTGGGGAAGGCTAGGAAGAAGATTAAAAGAATAAATTTTCTACAGTGCTGCAGGGTCTTTTTCCAAGGGGACCCAGCCTTTTCACTTCATTAAAGCAGCTTTGATTCATTAACTGTCTCAAATCTGGGGGTTGATTAAGGGGCCTTGACTCTCTGTTTTATAATTCAAGTTAGAATTTTGTTCACTTGTCGTAGAACTCTTCTGCTTATCAGGCCAAGTAAGAATTTAGTAGACTGACCATCTATTTTACTTCAAGGTTTCACACAATCTACTAGATAATGCCATAATTCTCTGTGATTCAGATTGTTTTGATTACTGCTTTGAGTCTGCTGTCCGTTATGGTAGCCATGCCCACCTGGTATTTGGTGATTAAGTGCTCCCACTTGGCTTCTGTCAACGCTTTATCTGATCAACCTCACTGTGATTAAATAAGTTCAGTATTAGCTCTTCCCGCAGTAATATCTGACTTACACAGAAGAGCAACTGCAGCGCTCTTCAGGGATGATAGAGTTAGTCTTAAAAATTTATTCTTCACGGTCCTGTTGAAAGATGTGTCATTTGGACTTTCTGGGAAGGTTGAGTAGATCTTTTATGATAAATCTGCTCTAAGATTTCAATCTTTCTAGGCCTTTGGATCCCCTCTTTCTACATGTAAGCAGGTCAGTTCCGGCATTTTTAACTCAGGCAATGTAGATCCCTTTTTGGTCCATGTTTCAGCCAACCACACAAAAAATCTATTAGAGCCCTTTCTAACTCCTCAGCTACAACACTGAATCCAGATGTTCTGCTTAGTGAGACCAAATCAATAAATTTAGCCTCTTCCAACTTTATATTCCTTCCGCCATTATATATATTCCCACACATTTTCCCCTAATGTCTGCCTATATAAATTAGAAAAATTATGTCATTCTAATGGAGTGTAGCATACATCCTCATGGCCTTTATACCTTACCTTCTTGGGCCTATTGGGGCTTCACTCTAGTCATAGGTCTAGAAGAAAGGATGGGTAGTCAGGTGGATCAGGAGAAGACTTAGAAGTGTCTTGCAAGCCAACTCCCTCAGGGCATTCCATTAGAGTTTCATCTGGTGGAACAGGATAAATCACTTTAGACAAAAATGTGGGGGCTGTTTCCTCAGGGGAGGTGGTTACAGGCTTATCAGGCACACATGATTAGTCTTTTCAGGTGGAGGTTGGATGACAGATTCCTCAAGGCAGACTGGATGTCGGCAGGCTGGTTCATCAGGGCAGACCATTACAAGTTTACCGGGAAAAGAGTCAGCAGATTCTAGGGCTTTAATGTCCCCACATTAAAACCATTATTATGAATCCATCATTATCAATCCATGTGGTTTATCCTAGTTTTCAGGATTCCATTATTTTTCAGTCAAGGTTTGCACTTTAATAGCAGATACCCTGAAAGGTGGGGAATTTACCTTATGTTGTAATTCAGCCATTTTCATGATAAGACTCTCGGTCTGTTTTTCAGAAATCATATCTGTGGTTACATGAAATAAGATTTTCTTTCAGGGCACACATAGGAACTTTCCCATACTTCATGCAGCATTTAAGTTGGGAATTTGAAGCCTTGAGTTCAATCTTTTTCTTTTACAACTGTATGCAGCATATTTAGGAACAGCCAACCAATATCTTTATACCTTTTAATTCCACATAACTCTGTTAAGTTGTCAAAAACATTCACTCAGAACCATGCCCCTTACAAGCACTTGAATTGCCATCTCTATGTCTGACATTTTGCATATCTCTATTACCAACCGAAGCCATGGACTGTCAATGTCTCCTTGATTGTTGGAAATAGAGTTATTAGTGCCTTTGAATTTAATAAGATTAGATCATCAATTCCAAAAACCCCAGAACCAATTCAGAGATCTCATCCTTATGATCCTGTTTCTCAAGGTCCACTCCAGGTACAAAAGTTGTTTTAGTCAGAGATCCTAGGGAAACGGAACTAACAGGAGATATATGTAAATATCATATTTTTATAAGAATTATTTCATGTGACTGTGGAAATGGAAAAATGCAAATTCTGTAGAACAGGCTGCAAGCTGAGAACTCTGATGAAGGTTTTTGATGAATTACCCAAGAAAGGGTTCCTGGCTGAGGTAGAAATGGAAATTCTCTCTCCTGACTGCTGAAATCATCATTTCTCCTTTTATAGCCTTCAGCTGATTGGATGAGACTTTCCTTATATTGCAGACAAGCTCTTCAGTAGATTGTAAATGTAGTTATCCATAGATGCAATCAACTTACCGATGCCTTAAGTCTATGAAATGTCCTCATGGTAACAATCAGACCAATACTTGCTTGAATAAATGACCGGACACCGTAAATTGGCCAAGTTGACATATGAACTTAACCATCACACCCAATATAGAAAGCTCTCACGGAAATCAACTATAATACAAAGGGGAAATAAAAACATTCATCAAATTCTCCACGTTTCTCTCCATCTATTCACCAAAATGCCATTAATGACATATCCTAATTTTGAATATATGATTTTCCTCATTTATTCATCTTTTTCACATAAATAATCCTAAACCTCACAAAGTCAATCATCTAAGATGAACTGAAATGCATTGTACCTATAACTTTTCTTCAAATACACAATCTTACAGTGCCAGCATTCCAGACGTCCACTTACATGTTTTATTTCTTACGCAAAAAAAAATCATAGGAAGCATCTCAGAAATATCTCAGATATAGAGAATTCTTTACTTAAACTTACAGACAATGCTAATTGCCTTTTAGTTTTCTCTATTATTAGACAAAATTAGCCTGTGAAACTAAAAGTGATGATCTTAGTTCTACCCTCAAAAGAAAACAAAATGAGTGGCACTTTATTGAATATTTTCTGCAAATACTTGAAGAAAGCTTTCATATATCCACCTATAATGTTGTTTTCCTTCTTAAGGAGAATCATTGCAAATTTGTCTATTTCATATTGCAAAGTTCTCAGCATTTTCTTCACCTATACCAAAATTTTATGGACAAAACTATTTTGTCAGTACCTCGTCAATCTGGAATTGTGTTTTATCATTTCTGAAAATTCCTACTCTATTTCTAAAAATATTGTCATATTTTTCTCCTGCATTCTCTTCATTATTTCTAAGATTCTAATTACATCATCTCATTGCAGTATCTTTCTAAGTTCTTTCTCTTATTATCATAAACTAGTCTATCAGGGAGCAATTCTGTATAATTCCTGAAGATTTACTCTCTATCTCAATAATTCTCTAAACCTATGTACTGAGGCTACTCTTTTTTTTTTATGTAAACACTTTTTATTTCTTTTTCTACGAAGCTTTGTCATCTTTAATAGTCACTTGCTTGTTCTTGTGTCCTATTTTCTCATCTATTTTTTTAAGCTTTTTCATTTCTATTTTATAGCCTACATCTGAGAGTTCAAATATTTACAATCAGGAGTCTCAACATGTCAATCATTTCTGCTGACACGCTCTTGTGGAAGAGTTCCCTTTTGTGTGCTTAGTGATCTCTGATTATGGGCACATTTTGTGGTACTGATTACAGGAATCTCATGAACCTAAAGCAATGCTTTCTTCCTGAGAAACATTATACCAAAAAGTAGGATGCCACTGATCTGGAACTGTTTCAATTCCCATTAAAGGACCCAAATCAAAGGGGGAGCTCCAAGCTCAGGTCAAAAAACCTTGGTGCTGCCCTGGGGGCCAGTGTCCCGAAGCAGCACTGCTGCTGGCCTCTATTTGCAGGATATCACCTTTCCTTCTCCTACCACAGCACTCCCTGTTCCAGCTCAGACACAAGCTCACAGGTAACGGTGACGATGATGAAGCATACGCAGTGCCCATGGAAACCTTGCTTCCACTTGCAAGCCATTATTGGATCAGAAAACTATTATTTTGGACCTAATTTTATAATCAGTGCCATGAGAGCATCTCGTCTACCAGATGCAGGTACCTCAGGAAATTATTTTAGAAAGCCCACTGCATGACTCTCTCATATCTATCAGCCAGTTAAGGAATTTTCATAATTTAATATAAAATACTTTTTACTTTTGCACTTATTATACATTTAAAGTTTGATCATAAATACAATACCTTACATTTCAATTTATATTGAATTGAATTTTGACTGTTTTAGTCAATATGTTCTTTGAAACTTACTTCACTGTATTTCACTTAATTATTGGCAGTTCCTCTTAGCAATAGGTCATCATCAAATTTGATAATTTAATAAAAGAGACAAACAAATCCAAGCTGTTGCTGACTCTCTCCCACAGCCTAACCCTGGAAATGCCATAGAAATAGAAAGAGAAGTAAAAGTGGATATAGGGTAAAGCTGAAAACAATTCCTTGAGAGAGTGTTGTGACCAAGTGCTATGAGGAAATAGCATCCCCAGCAGAGGAAGGCTGGTAACCATGAGAGAACAGGAAGGAGGATTTGATTTCTGCTCTGATATTATTTCTACATTGCCTTTGGTAGAAGATTTTCTGGATTTATGCCACTGTGGAACAGAAAAAAAAAGCAGATAAACTGAATCCTGTAATGCATTAAAAATGATATATCTTGAATAAGTTGAGTTAGTTTTCAGGAATGCAAGAAAGATGCAAAATCATCAATGTATTTCATCATGTAAAGACAATTCAAGGCACTGAGATTAAAGCAGCAAGCAAATAAACAAAATTTCTCCTCATGTAGTTTATATTTTGATACATAAAGGAATGATAATAGCTGACACTTTAATATCATTTATGATGAGCCAGACTCAGTCCTAAGGGCTTTTATACATCTTTGCTCATAGAATCTTCACAGCAATCCTTTAAATTCTGTGCTAGTGTTGTTTCCCCTTTCTGGAGAAGGATCTGAAGGACACAGGGGTTGAGAATCCTGCTTCAGATCCAACAGTTCTGGAAGGTGCTGTTAGGCTTCAACCCATGTGGTCTTTTCTCAAGCTATGCTTGGAACTGGAGCTGAAAGGAGAATTGCCACTTATTCTCCTCCTCAATATCAAACATGGCCCTAGGAAATAATGGTATAAGCTTCTAAATAAGTGGGGAAGATAGGAAATTTAAGATGACTCTATACTGGTTCAGACATGCTGGAAATCCATAAGGGAAGTTTTAGAAAATTAAGGCTGTGTATCGCCTGTGACCTAGGGTTTGTGTTCTAAAGTTCACACACAGTTCTGCTAGAATGCTTATCACAGCATCATCGTGGGCACAGGGAATTAAAAGCCACGCAGATGTCCATCTCTGAAGTAACCATGAGAAGAATGAGTTGAATGCTGTTAAAAACAGAAATAAAAACCAGACTTCAAAATCATAGTGCTGAAGAAGAAAAGTGGGAAACAAAGATATCATTTAGTCAACTTACAACACACATAGAGATGGCATAATGTTACCAGATATTTAAAGGATTTATGAATATTTAAAGGTTTACTTGCAACCTGCCTTAGATAGTAAGCAGGATGAGAATGGAAATCAGGAAAAGGAGGAAAAGCAAAGTCAAGCAAGAGCGCACATTTCCCCAGACTGATGAGAATAATGAGCTGTAACCAAAACTTGTGATTAACTCTACTCTGCATGCGAAATTGGAATTAAGTGTTCAGTCATTCAAAGAAATAAGACACCTTGGTAGGAGGTAATTGGAAATAAATTCATTAAGTTTTTTTCTAAAATTTTATTGGGAATTTAAACTTTCCTATTTGACACATTCCTTTTGCTTTCTATCCCTCTTCCACATTTTGAAACCACCATGAAAGGAGGAGAGGGTTAACTAAGTAACTAGAAATAATTCAGAGCGAGTGTCATTGAGATATAAAAAAGAAACATCCTGCATCACTCCCAGCATTTTTTATGGCAATGTAAATTCTCTTCATTCAAAAAGCATCTTTTAATATTTTAATTAGGATGCTGTATTATATGAAAGGAACATCTGATTTTAGAAATGCAAATGAAGTTATGCTATGAAACAAAGATGCAGAATTAAAAAGGTAATATGTAGTTCAGCAACCAGCTATGAAAAGAAAGAATGTAGGGAAGGATCAAAGAAATAACCTGATTTTTGAAGTTAAAATTGTACTAGCCTTTTTCAAATTTAGCAATTTGACAAGGTTAATGATAGTTTTAAGACACTTCCTAGCTACAAATGCAATACTTATCTTTGCCTAATAAATTTGAAATCAATCAAACTGCATTTATTTTTCTGACAGTAAGTAGAAGCAGTTACTGCCCCTGTGTATATTCCCTACAGCACCGCCAGTTGACTGAGTAGGTGAATGTTACCTCATTCTGCTAGCATCTGGAGCTTCCTTCTTTTCCCTTTCCTTTAACACTGCTTTCTACAAAGCAAAGAAAACATTAATTTCAGGTTTTGCTATTAAGTACAGCTAGAATTTACAGCTTTCATTTAAACATGAAGGAATTGTGTCTCTGAAAGGCGAAACAACTTGCCTCAGTTCACAGTTGGGACTGTGCACTCAATATTGTGTTCTCCACAGCTAAATTTGGGGTAGTAGACTTAGGACTTATTCTCAGAGGAAACTTTTGGCCACTTTTCTTAAAGGAAGCTTGCTAAAAGTAAAACTTCAAAGAACCTTGCGTTTTTGTTTTTGTTTTTTTTTTCTGTCAGAAGACTAGCTGTGACACAGCTGAGAGAAATCTTTTTTTTTTTTTTAATTTGCATATAGGCAGGAGGCACCAGGGATCGAACTCCAGACCTCCAGCATGGCAGGTCGGAGCTTTGCCTGCTGAGCCACGGCAGCCGCCCGAGAGAAATCTTAGTAAAATGTAACAAGAGAAAAGGGAGAAGAGAGAGAAAGAATCATCCTGGAACCATCAAAGTTAGTAAAGAAGGTAAATGGGGGCATTAGATAATCTAAGAAAGAATCTTTTTCCTAAAATGATTTCATATTGCCCAGAACCACTGGATTCCAAGTTGTACATCTGAAACTCTGTGTCTGTGTCATTTACTGATCCCCCAAATTCCTCAGACCCAACCCTACTTCCACTATCCAGATGCCACTGAAGAGAGCATGGAGGAATAGAATAGGAAGACAAATACATGCTTTGCAAGCCGCAAAGAAATGCACTAAGTTAAGAGATTAAGGAAAGATATAGAACCGACAAGGAACCTATCATCTCACATTCCAGTTTTAAATTATGTGCTGATTTTTCTCAGAACCAGTGATGGACCCCATAGTTAAACGCTGGGTTGAATTTTGCATTAGTCATTAAAAATAAAAACTGACTTACAAATGAGCTATTTACAAATATGGTAATGCCCTGTGTACTGCATATGGTTGTCATGACTCTGAAGGATGTAACAGACTATATATTAAGTGGCCTTTTAGGGTCATATAGACCTTGGTGAGTTACTTACTTCCTGCTAACTCACTGTATTAGCTAGGGTTCTCTAGAGAAACAGAACCAACAAGAGATACCTGTAGATATAAAATGTATTAAAGTGTCTTATGTAACCTTAAGAATGTAGAGTCCAAGGTCAGTAGGGCAGGCCAGAGGCTGGTAACTCTGATGAAGTCTGCAACGAACTCTCAGGAGAGGCTGGTTGGACAACCTTAGAGATGGAAGAGTCCAAATCCATAGGGCAGGCTGTGAAGCAGGCAAGTCCAACAAAGGGTCTGGACAAACTCCACAGGAGAGGCTCACCGGCTGAAGCAGAAGAATGATGGTCTCTTCTGAGTCCTCCTTAAAGGCTGTCCACTGATTAGATTAAGCATCACTCATTGTAGAAGACACTCCCCTTAGCTGATTACAAATGGAACCAGCTGTGGATGCAGCTGACATGATCATGATTTAAGTCCATGAAATGTCCTCATAGCAACAGACAGGCCAGCGCTTGCCCAACCAGACAACCGGGAAACACCACTGGCCAAGTTGACACATGGACCTGACCATGACACTCACATTATTGGTGAAATGAGAATAGCAAGCAAGACCTATCTTATAGGGTATACAAAAAGGTTAATTTAGTTGACGAATATACTATATGTGTGTGTGTGTGTATATGTGTGTGTGTGTAATGACTAGCGAATATTCCTAGCATTATTAGGGAATTATAGTAAGTACATAAAAGAATGGAAAGGTCACATAGTGTATTCTCTGATTCAAGAGTCTTTTCCAATAGTAAGATATAAGAATATAAGATAAATAAAAATGAAAAGAGGCTCAGCTCATATGGCATTGGCTGCTGAAATCTTCAAAATGAAGCTACTCAAGTAAGAAAGACCAGAAAGATCACTGCACTTTTTTAAAATTGAAGGGCTGTGGCAACCCTGCATCCAGCAAGTCTATTAGTGCCATTTTTCCAATGGTATGTGCTCACTTCAGGTCTCTGTGTGAAACTCTGGTAAATATCACAGTACCTGAAGTTTTCATTATCATTATGTCTGTTATGGTGATCTCTGATCAATGATCTTTGATGTCACTACTGTTATTGTTTTGGGGTACCACAAACCACTTCCATATAAATTGTCATACTTAATAAATGCTGTATGTTGTGTTCTACCTGATGACCATCCCTGTCTCACTCCCTCTCCTTAGGGCTCTTTATTCCCACTACACAGCAAATTGAAATTAAGCCAGTTAAGAGCCCTACAATGGCCTCTTAATGTGTTCAAGTGAGAATAGTTGCAGATCTCTCACTTTAAACCAAAACCTAGAAATAATTAAGCTGCGTGAGGAAAGCATGTCAAAAGCCAAGACAGGCTGAAAGCTATGCCTTTTATGCCAAACAGTTAGCCAAATTGTGAATGCAAAGGAAAATTTCTTGAAGGAAATTAAAAGTGCTACTCCAATGAACACATGAATGATAAGAAAGCAAAACAGTCTTATGGCTGATAAGGAGAAAGTTTAATGGACTGGATAGAAGATCAAAGCAGCCAAAACACTTAAGCCAGCACGTACTCCAAAGCAAGGCCCTAACACTTTTCTATTCCATGAAAGCTGAGAGAGGTTAGGAAGCTGCAGAAGAAAAGTTTGAAGTTAGCAGCAGTTGGTTCATGATGTTTAAGAAAAAAAATGTCATTTCCAAAACATAAAAGTGGAAGGGGAAGCAGCAAGTGTGGATAGAGAAGCTGCAGCAAATTGTCCAGAAGATCTAGCTAAGATAATTTATGAAAGTGGCTACACTAAACAACAGATTTTCAATGTAGACAAAACAGCCTTCTTTTGGAAGAAGATGCCGTCTAGGACTTTCATACCTGGAGAGAAGTCAATGCCTGGCTTCAAAGTTTCAAAGGATAGCTGACTCTCTTGTTTCGGGCTAATACAGCTGGTTACTTTAAGTTGAAATTAACGCTCATTTTTCATTCTGAAAATCCTAAGGCCCTTAAAAATTATGCTAAATCTACTCTGCCTATGCTCTATAAATGCAGCTATAAAGCCTGTATGACAACATATCTACTCATACTTGGTTTACTGAATATTTTAAGACCACTGTTGAGACCTCTCGTTCAGAAAAAAAGATTCCTTTCAAAATATGGCTGCTCAGAATATGACAATGCACTTAGTCGGTGAAAAGCACTGATGGAGATGTAGAACAAAATTGATGTTATTTCCATACCTGCTAACACAACATATTTTCTGCATCATATGGACCAAGTGGTCATATCTACTTTCAAATTTTATTATTTAAGAAATGTATTTTGTAAAGCTATTGCTGCCAAAGAGAGTGATTCCTAGGATGGCTCTGGCAAAAGTCAATTGAAAATTTTCTGGAAAGGATTCACCATTCTAGATGCAGTTAGGAACACTCATCGGATGGAATCTGATCCCACTGAAGATGCTGTGAACATAGTTAAAATGACAAGAAAAGTTTAGAACGTTCTATGAATGCAGTTTATAAAGTAGCAGCAGGGTTTGAGAGGACTGACTCCAATTTTGAAAGAAGTTCTACTGTGAGTAAAATGCTTTCAAACAGCACTTCAGGTTATAGAGAAATTTTTCATGAAAGAAAGAGTTGCTCAAGCAGGCAACCTTTATTTGTTGTCAACTTTTTTTGTTGTCTTATATTAAGAAACTGCCACAGCCACCTCAATCTAGACCAACCACCACCATGATAAATCATAGGCCACCAATATTGAGCTAAGAACCTCCAGCAACAGAAAAGATTATGATTTGCTGAAGGCTCAGATGATGTTTAGCACTTTTAAGGAAAAAAAATATTTTTAATTATGGCATGTACATTGTTTTTTAATAAATAATGATATTGCACATGTACAAGACTATAGTACAGTATAAACACAACTTTTATATGCACTGGGAAACCAAAAAAAAAAGTGTGATACACTTTACTACGAGATTCACTTTATTGCAGTGATCAGGAACAAAATCCACAATATCTCTGTGTTATGCCTATAATTCACTACAATAAAATTTATGAAAATAAACAAATTTGAAAAATAATTAATGTCCCATAATAGGAGAATGGATAGATGAATTAGAGTGAATTAACATTCCACTGTTATATAGCCATTAATGAAATCATTTCCCAGGAATAAAGATATGGGAGTTTTTTTTCCAGTAACAAGGTAACTTGAAAAATGCAGGACTCAAAGCTTTAGAGTATGATTATATGCATACACATGCATAAAAAATGCATTAAAATATTTTCAAGGAGGGAGAATTTCCAGGGAAGATGGCAGAGTAGGGAGCCAAAGGACATACTCCTACTCCAAAAATGCCTAGTGTGCACAAAGAAACAGAAACATTGGTTCTTCATCTCTGGAGGCCCAGGAAGCCCTGGGTAGCATCAAGAAAAGAGCAGGATGGGGAGACTGAGAAGCTTGAGCAAATCAACTGTGAGTGAATTAGTCTGTGGCAGTGGCTGGTGCTCACCCCTACCCTTGAGACAAGCAGCCTAGGGTAGCTTAGCTGATGTGGATGGAGAGGGATGGAGAGGGTTTCCTGTCTCAGAAAAGGGGGCGTGGCCAAGAGCCAAGCATGACTTCTCATCTGTTAGTTTGGAACACTGGGTTCCAATTCTGCCTCAAGAAATTGTAGCCTACCCCTAGAAGGTTTTCTTGGGGCGATGTTTAAAAACCACACTCTCTCCCCACCAAGGGTGGAGACTGTGGAGGTTCCTGAGGACTGGGCGAATAATTTGCCAAAGATTACCATCTGTTGGGCAGGCCAGGAAAGCAAGCTTGGGGAAGCTGGAAAAGAAAGAAAAAAAACTTTGGGGCCTTTTTCCTGACCCTCACCCCAGAGTCCTTTAGAACTGTTCTATGACCTTTTTGTGGGCTCCTGGACTCATTTTATCAGTTAAAAACAGGCAATTTTAAAGATATAGAATATTTGAACCAAGTGTCACAGAAAAGTCTTAGTACAAAGCCATTTGAAAATAAAACCATAGGCAAGAGAGAGAAACTGACCATTGGTGTAAACTCATCAAGATTATTAGATGCCTAGGCACCAGTTAAAATGATAAAATGGCTGAAGTGCTGCCATTTCTGTAATAATATTGAATTTTAATAGAGACTCCCCAATCAAAAGATGGGCAAATGAATAAAAACTATATGATCCATCTATAAGTTGTAAACAAGAGACTTACCTTGAGCTCAAGAATCCAAATAGGTTGAAAGTGAAAATTTGGAAAAAGATATTTCATGCCAATAGTAAGCAAAAAAGAGCTGCAGCATCTATATCTAATCAGACAAAATAGACTTTAGATGCCAAAGCGTTATAGAACAATTCACTAGAATGGCCATGATCAAAAAAAAAAAAAAGAAAGAAACAGAAAAAAGATGATATAAGAGATATATTAAAGGGGAAATCCACCAAGAAGAAATAAACATAGTTATGCACCTAAAATGCCCCAAAAATACGCGAGGCAAAAACTGGTAAAATTGAAGTGAGAAATAGACGTCTCTACATTGATAGTTAGAGACTTCAATACACTACTCTCCTCTTTAGATAGACCATCTAGACAGAGGATCAATAAGGAAGCAGAGAACTTGAATAACGTGTTAAGTGAACTAGACCTGACAAAAATATTCAGAACACTGCAGGATATACATTCTTCTCAAATGCTCTTGGATCATCCCCAGGATAGATGACATGTCAGGTCACAAAACAGGTCTCAATAAATTTTCAAAGATTGAAATTATACTAAGCACTTTCTCTGACCATAAATGAATGAAACTAGAAATCAATAACAGGCAGCAAACTGGAAAATTCACAAATATATGGAGGTTTGACAGCACTTTTAAGCAATAAATGGGTCAAAGATGAATTTGCAAGAGCAATCAATAAATATCTCAAGATGAATGAAATTGTGAACACAATATATCAGAGCTTATGGGATGCAGTAAAAGCAATGTTGAGAGGAATATTTATAGCCCTAAAAGGCTACATTAAAAAGAATAAAGAGCTAAAATTAAAAAAAAAAAAGCCTGCACACCTGGAGAAATGAAAAAAAACAAAACAAAACAGCATACTATTCCCAAAGCAAGCAGAAGGAAGGTACTAATGATTAGAGCAGATATAATGAAAGTGAGAATTAAAAAAAACAAAGCAGTAGAAAGAATAAACAAAATCAAAAAAATGTTTAGAGACCAATAACATTTACAATGCCTTAACTAAACTTACAAATAAAAAGAGAGAAAATGAAAACATCAATGAGAAAGGAAGGGGGTGCCTCACTACTGGCCCACAGAAATAAAAAGTATCATAAGAGGATACTATGAGCAACTGCATGTTAATAAATTAGAAAACTTAGATGAAATGGATAAACTCCTAGAAACATCAAAACAACCTACACTGACTCTAGAAGAAATGGAAGACCTTAACAGACCAATTGCATGTAAAGAGATTGCAGTAGTTATCAAAAACCTCCCAACAAAACAAGCATAGAACCAAAAGGCTTCACAGATGAATTTTATCAATCATTCCAAGAAGAATTAATACCATTCCTTCTCAAACTCTTCCAAAATAATTGAAGAGAAGGGAACACTACCTAATTCTTCCTATGAAGTCAACATTGCTCTAATACCAAAGAAAGGTAAAGATACTGCAAGAAAAGAAAATTAAAGGCCACTTTTTCTAAAGAATTAATGCAAAAATCCTAAACAAAATACTTGCAAATTGAATCCAATAACACATCAAAAGAATTATACACCATGATCAAGAAAGTTTTGTCTTACTCAGCACAAGAACACAAGTTGGTTCAACACAAGAAAATAAATTAATGTAATACACTACATTAAAAATCAAAGAGGTAAAACCACACAATCATTTCAATTGATGTGGAAAAGACATTTGACAAAATCCAACATCCTTTCTTGACAAACACACTTCAAAAGATAAAAATAGAAGGAAGCTTTCTCAGCATGATTAAAGGCATGTATGAAAAAACCACAGCTAACATTATACTCAATGATTACAGATTGAAAGTATTTTCCTCTAAGATCTGGAGCAAGACAAGGATGCCTAGAGCTATCGCTGTTACTCAACATTGTGCTAAAGAACTTCTACTTAGAGCATTTAGATGAGATTCCCTTTACAAGAGCAAATAAAAGAATCAAATATCTAGAAATAAATTTAATGAAGAAGGAAAAGGATCTGTACACAGAAAACTACAAAACATTGCTTAAAGAAATCAAAGAAGACCTAAACAAATGGAAGGACATTCCACGTTCATGATTGGAAGACTAAATGTTAAGATTTCAATTCTACCCAAATTGATTCACTGATTAAATGCAGTCCCAATCAGAATTCCAACAGCCTACATACAGAATTGTAAAATCTAATTATCCAATTTATTTAGAAGGATAAGGAGCCCCAAATAACCAAAAACCTCTTGAAAAAGGACAAGTTTGGAGGACTCACACTTTCTGACTTTAAAGCATATTATGAAGCTGCAGTGGTAAAAACAGCATAATGCTGGCATAAAGATACATATATTGATCAATGGAATAGAATTGAGAGTGCCAAAAAAGAACCTCACACCTACGGCCAATTGATATTTGACAAAGCTTCAAGTCCACCCAACTGAGACAGCATAATCTCTTCTGCAAATGCTGGTGGGAGAACTGGATATCTACATCCAAAATAATGACAGAGGATTCCTACCTCACACCTTACACAAAAATTAACTCAAAATAAATCAAAGGTCTAAATATAAGAACCAGGACCTTGAAACTCTTAGAAGAAAATATAGGGAAGCATCATCAAGATCTTGTAGTTTCTTAGACTTAGGCACTGGCTTCTTAGACTTTGCACCCAAAGCACAAGCAATGAAAAAAAAAATAGATAAATGGGACCTCCTCAAAATTTAATCTTCTGTCCTTCAAAGGACTTTGTCAAAGAAGTTAAAAGGCAGTCTACTCAATGGGAAGAAAATGTTTGGAATCCACCTATTCAATAATAGTTTAATCTATAAAAAATATATTTAAAAATCCTGCAACTCAACAATAAAAAGACAAACAATCCAATTTAAAAATGGGCAAAATACTTGAGTAGGTATCTCTCCAAAGAGGAAATACAAATAGCTAAAAACACATGAAAAGATACTCAGCTTCGCTAATTATTAAAGAAATGCATATTAAAACCACAGTGAGATATCATTTCACAACTACTAGAATGGCCACTTTAAAAAAAAAAACTACAAATGTTGGAGAGGATGTGAAGAAATATGAACACGTGAATGTAGTATGGTGCAGCTGCTGTGGAAGCCAGTTTTGTGGTTCCTTGGTGAGCTAAGTATAAAATTATCATATGATCTGGTAATCCTGTTACTAGGCATATACCCAGAAGAACTGAAAGCAGGGGCATAAACAGACATATGTGCACTGATGTTCATAGGGGCATGCTGATGTTCAATTATTCACAATTGCTAAAAGATGGAAGCAACCCAAGTGTCCATCAACCAAAGAATATATAAGCAAAATGTAATATATA
The DNA here is from genome assembly GCA_004026745.1 of Myrmecophaga tridactyla. NCBI lineage: Eukaryota > Metazoa > Chordata > Mammalia > Pilosa > Myrmecophagidae > Myrmecophaga > Myrmecophaga tridactyla. The sequence goes on from PVIY010006268.1 coordinate 50,433, forward strand.
CATACGATGGAATATTATTCAGTCATGATCCATATGACAACATGGATGAACCTTGAGGACATTATGTTCAGTGAAATAAGCCAGACACAAAAGGGCAAATATTGTATGATCTCACTAATATGAAATAATTAGAATAAGGAAACTCACTTTAAGAACTAGAGTATAGATTACCAGGAAATAGAATAGGGGTAGAGAATGAGGAGCTGATGCTTAATTTGTGAAGAATTTTATTAAAGTTAATTATAAATGGATGGCTGTAATTATAATTAAAGTGCTGAATGATGTGTGTGAATGATGTAGAAAGGGAAGTTTAAGATTGTGTCTGTTACTGGAAGGAATGATAGAGAATAAAACATAGGACCATATAACATTGTGAACCTGTAATGGATGATGTCTGAGGTGAATAGTTCAAATATAACTCTGTTCTTTCATGAACTCTAACAAATGCGCATCACTGTTACAAGGTAAAAACCGGGTGGCATATGGCAAAAATACACCTAATGCAAACTAGGGACTATAGCTAACTAATATTTTAATATTCCTTAAATATAAATAGATCTTTAGAGACAGAATTAGATCAGAGTTTCTGTAGAGCTGTAGAAGGATTGAGGGATTGAGAGGTGACTGCTGCGGGTATGGGGATTTTCTTTTGGAGTAATGAAATTGTTCTAAAATTGATTGTGGTGATGAATGCATAACTCTGTGATTATACTAAAAGCCATGGATTGTACACTTTGGATGGATTGTTTGTTATGTGAATATATCTCAATAAAACCACTTACATCCGAAAAAAGTTAGCAATAGGTTTCAAGATTGTGGGGAAATAATGCTTTCTTCTATAGATTTGTAAAAATTACTAACATTTCAACATCCCTAAATTACTTTTGCAATAAGGAAATGTGTTTTTAAAGTTTCTAAACTGTTTTAACTCTTTATGGGCAGCAACCTCACTCCCACCAAACCCAATGGAAACAGCTATACAGAAAATACGTTTCCTGACCTCCTGCAGTTCTGTAACTGAAATTGGACACCATTGGGCAAAAGTAGTTCTTTAAGAATGATGTCTTTTCTGCTTCTCTGTGCAGCTTCTTTCCTGTTTCTTAGACACTCAAGAGTTTAAAAAAGTAATTCTCATGGTTCATGATAAAAAACAGATACTATGGAAACTATATCTTGATATTTATATCAGGGTATTTTTATTTATATAAGATATAAACAGAAGTGATGAATTCATTGTCGGTGCCTAAGTTTTTCTCTTTTGAAGGCAGTGGTTCTTTTTTTGAAGTCTACTAACAATACTAGAGGAGCCTCTGTGATCCCCTACTCAAAGCTGATAATAGCTTTGGAAATGAGTAACAGTTCACTCTCATGTAGTAGATTAAAGTGGAAGTCTTTACCATCTGATTGTTTTCAGTTTAAATGTTTGTGTGCCCTATAACATCATACTTTTGTTACCAGAATCACTCGGAAAAAATACAATGAAAAACGTCTTGAGCAGTGAAAAAAAAAAAAAAGAATGATGTTTTGTACCTTCGAAATCAAACCCTCTGCATTACATAGTGCTGAACTGCTCACACAGTCAGTAGAAGGATGGATTTTTAAAAGCAAATCTCTTTGTTGGGTTTCTTGCCCCCTCTTTACTGGTATGGCATAGATGTAGTTGTGCCTGCTTGCCCAGCAGGGGCATGGCCTGCCTGCTCACATGCGACACCAGCAGAGCCCATGGTAGACGAAGGCTAAAGAGAGGTAGCTATTCCAAACTGTAATATTGAAATCACCAACTAAGATTATATTTTCCCCAAAGGAATAATTTGCAAGTCAAACATATTAATTCTTGCTTTGGTGGTTTAGCTCTATGTGTACCTACCACATTGAACAGGAAAATAAATGACTCTGTGCCCCAATTTTATCACAATAAGAATAATTAAATGACTTAGAAGCTCAGTCTGCTCTGGTGAGTTATGAACAAGTTCTTCTTTCTGAGAAGACAATTAAGTTCTTATTGTGTTTTGAAGCTCTTGCTAAAATGTTTTATTATTGTTGTTACGAGATTTAAAATAATGCAGGCATTCTTAAAGTAAATATATTATCGCCATTTTTCTGTCACTTTAATTGTTGAATTGTCCATTTTAGCACCAGAATTTCAAGACCTAGTTAATGTCAAGCATTGTAATAGAAGTTGAGGGAGAGCATGGTTTTTGGAATCCTGTAATCCAAAAGATATCTAAGAAAATAAAGGAAACCACCTCAAATGAATTATACCTATTCTTACTTTCATAGCAGAGAGACCTGTAAGATTCAGCACGTGTTCAGCTTTAGCTATTGTGAGGATTAACAGACCAAGCTGGTTTAGAGTGGGTGATAAAGGGAAATAGAAAACAACAAATATAGAGGATAATTAGCTAAGAATTATTGGGCACATAAACTATATATCTCCCTGTAATTTCTGCTAATTAAGGTTTTTCTGAATTGGTATACAAGATGGAATGCTTCATTCTATTTTGCCAAAAATACCCTATTTTCAATATCAATGATTGTCCAAATTAATTTATTCAAAACATGTCTGAGAGACCTACACTTTGAAAGGCACTTAAGTCTGGCAAAGGCAGGAGCTTCAGATGCAGTATTCTAGTGCTTCTGTGAAAACAACCTCCAGTATTTTTAGCAAGCGCTTTATCCTAAGAGAGCCCATAAATGTCTTCTTTAGTTTGGGAGAAAAAAAATGTGTTTCAATAAATCAAAGCAAAAGAGTATCACTAGTTATTTGTGAGTATTTGTGACCAGGGGTAGAGAGGTGACCTTAAGTAATTCAATTGCATTACTAATGGAAGAAAAATCTGATTTTCTTTTTGCTGGAAAATAACATGTTAATTCATATGGCCTGTTCATCTTTTAGTTGCAAGTTGCAGCTTGGGATGGAGAGATGAATAAATCACCACCTTAATATTAATTCTGGTACCTGGTGGGAGAAAGGAAATAGGGAACAAACATAAGCATGATCCCATTTCAAAAAGGATTAATCATAGGTAACACTATCTGAGGAATAAAATTTTACCAGGAAATTCCCATGATGAAGAGAATCTTTATGTTTATGACACTCGAAAAAAACATAATTAACAGCCTTTGAAGTAGGACCCCAAAGATAGAAAAAGGTTGGAATAGCAGAGGGGTCTCACTTGGGGAGATTAATGTGGGACCAGGTTTTCTGGATGGATTAAAAAAGCAAGAGAGATAAATCTGAGAGTTACATTTGGAAGGACTTTTCAAAGAACCCAAGAATCAGTAGGCTCTGCAGTAGAGGAAATGGGGTAAAAATGGAAATATGGGAGTTAAATATTGATAAATCGTAGATACAGAATTTACATCAATTAAATATAAAGAAAGTGGGAAAGGGACAATTCCAGGTTTAAAAAAAGTAGGTCTATTAACAGGAATGAAATGGTCAAGAGGAAACCAGTTTGGGGAAATATCAAGGATAGGAAGAAATGGAGAGTGGAGGGCAGGACTACGGATAGATTTTAGGATTCATTGATGCCTAAAGCAGGGCAGTGGATGAGATTAGTAAGAAATAAAGTACCAAAGAAAGGGTTGGTTTAAAGAGAAAAGAAAGATATTTGAAGAGAGGACCTAGGGGACAATGTCTGTTAAAGGATATTAAACTATGATAATGTAAATCAATGTGATTCCAATTTTTGCTGGCCAGCACTTGCCAATGAAATTGTAGTTTTATTGATATTCAACTCAGTGTGAGACAGTTCAATGAGATCTACAATTTTATTGTGAATTTCACAGCCTGTGGAATGTCCCTCAGGTGGTGAAAAGTATTGGAATACAATTCTATGGTACTAATGTTGTAACTTTTATTTTCTTCTGGCTTAATAGCAATGAATAAATTGTAGCACATATATCGCATATATAGTAATATAAAAACTTTAAAGTGCCAAACACTTTTTTTGTACATTTGACACGCTTATCCAAATGGCAATAATCTTTCACTGACCCGAAAAGCTTTCCTTGTTTCCTAAACATAGATCCAATGCTGGTTTTTTATCTCAGCCTAAACAAGGGAAATTGAACTGTGTAACCATATTCCTTTCATGAACAGAATAATTGTCAGAGTTCATCATTATGTCACATGAATGAAGATAAAACACTACTAAGTAAATAATAATGGTAATTTATAATAACAATAATAATAATAGCAATAGAGACATAAAACACAATTCTTCCAAGCGCACTAGCCTTGATGAAAACAGCCAGCAGCAGCAAGGAAATCTGCCCCTACATTCTCATCTCAATGAGGATGTCTGTGCATGCATGAGAGCCAGTCCTCTCACTGACTGTGGATTCTATCATTTTTCTCCTCCCTCAGTCTGCCTCACTAGTCACCATGCCTCAAAGCTAGCCATTGTGGGCCGAATTTTTAATTTCCAAAATCAAACTTTAATTTCCAAAAACAATGCACACATTTGAGGTCACAGTCTCCTTTCCATAATGCACAAGCTGAAGACCATGGGAACCAGGTAAAACTGTCGGTCTGATTGTCAGCTGTTCAGATCGACTCTTGAAGCCCCGTATTCCCTCTGGCAGTGGTACATCAACTCCTTTGCATTTCTCTCTTCAATTCCTCAAAAGGAACTTACTCTTTGGAAAAATTCCCTTTAATTGCATATTAAAAAAAAGTGACTATAAGGCCAACTTATTAGGCTTTAATGTCAAGGGCAAAAAAAAAATCTGAGGGTTGAATAAAGCACAATGTTAAAAGCTGATTATGCCTGCATAATCACCACCACCATTACAACCCTCCTTATTGGCAACTGCAGTAAAATGGAATATTCTCAATTATTCCACTCCTCCTAATAAAAGGATTATACCCAAACCCTTCTTTCTTGACTGGGCAGTTCCTCCTAGTAGAGTGGGTAGAGCACCCATCCTTACCCACTAACTTTAGGCTTATCCATTAGACTTACTGATTTGACATGGTTAGTAGTATGTTACTGAATGTGATGCAAGTAGAAACATTGAATACACTTGCGCAGTTTAGTTTCACTGCTTGTACTTTCGTCATCTGCCACATGAAGAACATGTCCTTGTCCTGGAATGAGGGGAAACATTGAGAAGACCTGAATGCAACTTGCAGCCTAGATCCAAGCCCAGCCGATGTGAGCTGAGCCAACAGAGCTCCCAGTGCCACAGATGACCTGCAAACTCATGCACAAAAAATAGGTACTGCTGAAGGGCACCAAGATTTTGGAAGTGTTTGTAATGGCAGCTTCACAAAAGGAAACTAGGTAGTAGAATAATAAAAGCTTTAATAGTGCTCTGTAGTTTTTCAAAACAAGAGTATCTATGTTAGATCAATCAGTAAGTATAAAAATATGAAAACAAAATATGAAATATATATCATAGAATTTAAAATATGACTATTTTATTGTACTGGAATGGGTTGGGAAGCTGTAGTTGTGATTAAGATATTTCAAGAAAGTGGGCTTAGAGGAAATCCTTTCCCTTTCTACCCTCCCACAAACTACCACGTGGTAGGTTAAATTACGTACACCAATTTAGATATGCTCTTTGTTTGTTTGCTTGTTTTACTTATAAAGGTCACACAGATTTTAATTAACAATTAATCCCAGGACCAAGTTGTAAAATTCAATCATAATAGGAAAGCCCTATTTACTTTATAAATTATTTTTTTACTCATCTCCCCATACCCTGGATAAAAGGAGGACAAAACACAAGGTTTTCACAATCACACAGTCACATTGTAAAAGCTCTATCACTATACAATCGTCTTCAAGAATCAAGGCTACTGAAACACACCTAAACTGTTCCAGGTACTTCACTCTAGCCACTCCAATGCACCATGAACTAAAAAGGGATATTTTTATAATGCATAAGAAAAACCTCCAGGGTAACCTCTCAACTCTGAAATCTCTCAGCCACTGACACTTTATTTTGTCTTGTTTCTCTCTCTTCCCCATTTTGGTCACATGCCAGGTCTCAGCTCATCCCAGGAGTCCTAACCCATGTTGCCAGGGATATTTACACCCCTGGGAGTTGTGGCTCATGTAGAGGGATGGGAGTTCACCTGCTGAGTTGGCTTAGAGAGAGAGAGAGAGGCTACATCTGAGCAACAAAAGAGGTTCACTGGAGGTGACTCTTAGGCATAACTATAAGTAAGTTTAGCCTGTTCCTTATAGGAATAAGTTTCATAAGGGCTAACTCCAAGATCAAGGGCTTAGCCTATTGAATTGGTGTCTCCACTGTTTGCAGGAATATCAGGAATTCCCCAAATGGGGAATTTTTATGATCTTAATCTTAACCCATGACCTTGTACTTGTGAACTCATCATAAAAAAGACTTCTTGAAGATGATAATTTTAATTAAAGTGTAGCCCTACTGACCCAAATTGGGCCTAATTTGGATTCTGGGAAGCCTATAAGAAAAGAGCCACAAGGAGAAACCAGAAGCAGAAAGTCCGCAGGAACCTAGAAGAGAAAGGAGAGGACAGAACCTTGTAGTGAGAAAGCCGAGGAGCTCCAAGGATAACTGGCAAGCCAGCACCAGACTGCTACCAACCCCAGGGGGAAGCAGGCCTTCTTAACTCAGAAACCATGAGGTTATAAATTTCCAAACCCTTCTGTAATATTTATCATAGCAGCCTGGAGAACCAGGACAAACCAATTAAAGTAATTTAAGTATGAATTTTATTTCTTTGAAGATCAAAATGGGGTGGTTTAGTGCAGGATCCTCACAGAATGGAGCAAGAAGCAGGGGACAAATTGCCACTGACATACTCCACACAGTTTAGGGTAGGGGCTCCAGACTCTGGACTAGAATAACTGGGTTTACACGCTGTGTGATCTCGCAGTGCTGCTTCAGCCCCAGGAAGGAAAGAATCACAGGGATGTGAGGTGAGCTATCCCCACCTCTAACCCTGATCATTGGAGATCTTTGTCATGGAGAAAGGACAAGGTGACCTCTATTAGAGGATGCCATTGTCCTGTGGGACAATATTCAAATGGAAGACACAAGCAGCAGAAATAGGAAGAATATTCCTTGATTGAGAGCAAAACATGTATGATGAAAAGTTCTTAAGCATAGAGGAAACCATGCTATGAGGTCTCTCAGAAATAAGAATTTTAGGGTAAAAGAGAGGTACTGCCATTGACTTGATGGAAGTTCAGTGCTAGTGAAATTTATGAATTTATATTAATGTGGTAGAGCCTTGGCAAAATGTATTGAATTACATTGAATAAATGGAATTACATTGAATAAATGGAATTCATTTGGACAAATATTTATGAAGCATTTACTACACGTGAAGTGCTATATACAAATAAGAATGAAAGTATCAGGCCTGAAGCAGTACAACTTATCATTTTTATGCTTTTTTTTTTTTTTTTTTAACATGGGCAGGCACCAGGAATCGAATCCGGGTCCTCTGGCATGGCAGGCAAGCATTCTTGCCTGCTGAGCCACCGTGACCCACCCTATGCTTGTTTTAAATAAATTTCAGATGGCTTACAATTAGGAAGAACATGCCTTCCTATTTCTTCCTGCTTGGATTCGGTTTTGGTTGATGGAGTCCTGGCGGTGGTGAATGCCTGTGTCCCAGTGATGTGCGGTCATAATTCCTTATCCCACCACTAATCAGCTGTTGCTTCTGCCTGCAGTACTTTAGATTTCTTATGTGTAAAATGAGAATATTTTCCTAACGTATTTTCAAGCTATTTCTAAAATTCTGTAGCTGAAATTTAAGGTCTCAATCCTTTAACTTCATCAATATTTTTCAAGTAGTCCTGAAGTTTGTTAATACTATGAAGCCAGCAGTGATTTTGGAAAGTCAGTGGACTAATATTTATCAGTTTTATTGATCCAAAGGCCATTACCATGAATCACCACGTTGAACCATTTTAATTCTCCATAAGGTTAACTGAAAGAAGAGCCTCAAGTAAATCAGTAAGGATATCACTTGTATCTCTCAATTGGTATTATAGATACATGAGGAACAAAGTAAAAGTCAGGGAATGTGCTAAGTAAACAGCTAAGTTGACTTTTCAGTATAAAATAGTCTTTAAGTAGTTTCCAAACTTGATTTTCTCAATTTTGTTAAAGATTTTTGGTTCTCAAACAGCACAATCAGATTCAAGGTTTGAAAAAAACTTAAAAAAAAAGGACTAAAAAACCTCCTTTAGTACGCTACAGACATGACTCAGTCAAAGCAGGATTCATTAACAGTGACTGAATAGCATGGATCTAATGCCCCCAGAGGTTTGAACTATAAAATCCTGTATCAAAGCCACAAAAAAAGCACCATTACTTACATTCAGTAAGTTCTAAACCTGTGGCACTTTATTTGATCTATCCATGCTCAGGATCTGGATTTTTTCTTTATTTACTGTTAAAAGATTGATTTGAAAACAGAAATTTCCTCCATAATTCCATTATTACCAAATGTCAGGTAATCTACACATGAAAAAGAAGAAGTAACTGATGTTTAAAAAGTGAAACCTCATTTTTCTACGCCTAATGTATTGGGACAGAACACACTGAAAATGTGTGTTGATCTATAAAAAAGATTTATGTATAAAAAAAGAATGGTTTTTCCTTCTGGGAAAAATATGTTCAATCTTTTTTTTAGTAAGTCATTTCCAATTTATATGTATGCAACTATTTAAAATTTCAATTTTTACATGAAAAATAAGTTACAGTGATTTTAATTGTACTGTGAATCATTTCGACATAAATCTTCTCTGTGGAGAATAAATAAACAAGTAATTTGTAAAGCAACTTTATTTACAGTCTCTGTCTGTCACTGAAGCAGTGGATCCTAATAAATTTTGAAGGGTAAAAATATCTTCTCATGTTTCCTGCAATCCAATCTTTGTTTCTTGACTCCGTTTCCTTTCCTTTTCTTTTTTTTTTCCTAACTTTTTTGATTGCCATTTTATTTCCTTTTAGCATCGTGACTCCGCCATTGTTTTGCTGGAATGGGGTCTTAAGTATATATGTACATGTATTTTTTTTTCCTATAAAGTGACTCAGTAATCATACTTTTCATAATATTTGGTCAAATTATCCTTGAGAAACACTTATATATAATAGCTAACTAAGTTTATTTTTTTAACAAGAAAAATCCAAACAAAACTAGGTATAATATCTGAATATTACATGTCCCTTACACGTTAAAGGGCCAGTCTCTCTCCCTGAAGCATTTTTACCTTTTTTTTTTTAGGTTGAGACTAACATGCCAATGGCCTGTGTCACACCATGTGAAAAACACTGGTCTCATAATAACTCTATCACTATGATTAATAAAGCTTTAAAGGAAAATGACTAAGGATATTACAAACTAGAGCATTTGATATTCTTTTGAATCAATGACTAATTATCTCATACGTAAGTACAGAAAGAACCACTGCAAATATTACATCTTAATTACAGCCAATTCTCATCTTCTCAGTACTTATGTTCTGTGAAGTCACCGTGAACACTGAATTAGTGAATATGAATCATTGCTCCTATAGCAAATACAGGGTTAGATGAAAACCTCGACATTTTCATCAATCTATCGATACATGCCCTTGTTTCTTGTGTTTTTGTTTAAAGATACCTGCATTAGCTAGAATTCTCTGGAGAAACAGAATCAGCAGGAGATATCTGTAAATACAAAATTCATAAAAGTGTCTCACACAACCATGGGGATGAGGGGCAGGCTGCAATCTGGCAGCTCCAATGAACATCCTCAACAAACTCTCTGGAGAGGCTGGCTGGCTGAAGCAAAAAGAGTGAGTTTCTCTTCTGAATCCTCCTTAGCCTTCTGGTGATTAGATTAAGCATCACTGATTGCAAATGCAATCAACTGTGTATGCAGCCAATGTGGTCATGATTTAAGTTCATGAAATGTTCTCATAGCAACAGACAGGCTAGCACTTGCTCAACCAGATGACTGGGCACCACCACCAGCCAAGTTGACACATGAACCTCACCATCACAACACCGCATGTCTCCTATACTGTTGGTTAATTAGCATTGGACTCATGACCAACACCACATATCTCATCCCTGAACTAAACTTGTCTAACATGCAGTTTCTCCAATTGGAACATCAGAGCCTTCTTGCACTTAAGAACACTAGGCAACCCTTCAGCTGCATGTTTAAGGGTCATTTAAATAGCAAAATCACTACTAAAAGGTGCAAAAGGTGAAAAACATAACACTAAACATGCCACAAAAAAAGACACTGGCTTACAGTACGAGAGCTAAAACAAGAAGGCAGAGTCCCCTTGTTTGACTTCAGCTGTTAATATGTATGACAGTCAAATACTTTGCTGTTCTCCACATGCCTGTGAATGACCAAGAAAGTGCTGGGGAGTATTGGCTTGGGGGTTACAAATAAATTTTAGCAAATAGGTGAATTTGCATATACAGAATCCACAAATGATGAGGAACCATTACACTTACCATACACAGATCAGAAGACTCTATGGCAAAAATAATTCATTTAGGTTGGCAAAAATATTTTTTCTTCATTTCTTATGAATGTTTTCCATAAAACACTAAGATAATCAACCCTTATTATAAGTGAGTTGTGAGTTCAGGCTAATGATTTATCAAAAAAGATGGTAAGAATTTGGGCATATAAATCCTAGAACTCTCTACCAACATTGAGGCTATAAATATAGGAGAAGGACTGTTTCAGTGAGCAGTAGGTATGCTCATGAGAATTAACTCCCACTAGCCCATAAGGGGGAGGGACAGATAGTGTTTCATCCTTCACCATTTGAAGAGCTTAAAATGTTCCTCTTGCAGTTTGGGGATGTAGTAGTCTGTTTTCTGCCAAGAAAAACTAAAGGGCAAGAGGTGAGCTGGTCCTGCTTTGAAGCTGTGCCTAAAACAGTTACAATGGAAGATATGAAGAATCTTTGTTAAAGGATAGATGGTGCTTCCTATGGACCAGATTATATCACAGGGAAAGAGCCTGCATTATGTCATCTTAGCTCCTATTTGAGAGGGCTCCCTTGACGGTCAAGAGAACTTGAGGGAAAAAAAAGCTGAAGAATAGCTATGGTTGAGTAAAGAGTAAGTGACTATCATGGAGAGAGATTCAGTTTCTTTGTCCAGGGAACTGCAATGAAAAATCCTCAGGATTGGGGGGAAAGAGCCATTACTAAATCATCTCAGTACCAGTCATGTCAGAAGTTATCTGATCCTCTTATCTATTCTTCCCTTTGCTCCAAATTTGGAAAAGGTGAGAAAATCCTCATGGTAAGATGAGAGGAAAGAGAGGGGCTATTGGGGATTGAATCATGCCCCCTATAAAAGATGTGTTCAGTCCCCTATCTCTGGCCCTATGGGTATGAATTTATTTGTAAATAGGATCTTTGAGGGTGTTGTTAGGTAAAGTGCACCCAAACTGAACAATGGTTGACCTTAATCCAATACAGCTGAAGTTGTTAAAACAAAAGGAAATTAGACCCTGAAGGAGAAGCCATGGAGAGCAGCCAGAAGCTAGAAGTCATGGACCCCAGGAAAGAAAGAAGATATTGCCATGTGCATTTCCATGTGATAGAAAAGCTGCCAGCCCCAGAATGCCACAGTCTTCAGGGAGAAACCATTGCTTTGTTGATGCCTCAATTTTTGAACTACTAATCTCAAAACCATGAGCCAATTCCCACTGCTTAAGACAACCCATGTATGATATTTATTTTAGCAGCTTGGAAACTAAAACAGGGCTAAGTGAGGAAGGAGAAGATAAACTGTGACTTAGCACTGAAGTTTTTATTTGGCACTGGTTATTTTAATGTTTGAATTGTGACTCAAAAGAAACTGAGGACTTTTACCACCTAAGAATGATGGGAAAAGTCATGGGATCAGCGTGAGTTTTCATCTGGGGGTACAGGAACAAATAACTCCACACAGTAGATTTTAAGAACAATGAGGAACAATAATAAAACTTGCTCATGATTGTTCCCTACAAATACACCCTGTTCAATTAAATTGAGACGCACAGTTGGAAACGCTAAGTAGCAGCAAATGAGTAAAAGAAATGAGAATCGGTAGGGATTTAGTGCATCAGGTAACAAATACTAAAGGGGAAGTATTGGATTCAGTTACTTGAAGTTTTTTCTCATTTTTTTTCTTTGCACATCTTTATCTCTATCTTAGTATGGAAATCTTTGTTTAATGTCAATCATTAATCTGCTCCTGAAAATCAGATAGTCCATACCTAAATACCTACTGAGAACCTATGCTCCATTATTTTTAAAGGGAAAGATTACACATCAATCCAAATCACAGAGTTCGATTTACTGTGAAGCTGATGAGGCTCAGTCTTAGAGTCCCTCACTTGCATGAGTCCCTTCCAAGTTCCTGGGAGGGATCCAGCAGTGGACATTTGCAACATTTGTAAATGTAAGATAATTTTGTATTCTTGTCATTAAGAGGGCCCTCCAAATTTATAAGATGCATCTCTGATAAAATCTAGGTCCTTTCCAGCCGAACACTTGACATGAACTTCCTAAATGTGAATGAAACATAAAAAACTGGATACATATGCTTGGATGCAAAATATTAAAACCTTATTTACTAATTATCAAATAATCGATATGGTTAGTACAAACATTTGCTTTTGTATATAATCACATCTCTTCCACTACACTTTTTTTTTTCATTTATTAGCTTAGTTTTCTTCATACTTTTTTTAATACTTTCTTAAATTGGGGGTTCACCTAATATTAGGTTAAAAAGAAAAGTTTGCCTTTGAAAGGCACTCTGGAAACACCTCCAGGAAAGTCTCCAGTGGCAAAGAATGGGTCCCAATGAGCATGATGCTGCAATGCTTCCTAGAGCCAGAAGCATCCCTGGTGCAACTTTCCTTTGTTGGCACATCCTTTTCAAAATATCTACATATGATTGTCATGTTGTATTGATTGTATTTGAAATTCAACTCAAGTATTTTCATGCATTTTGTTTTTTCAAAAGTGTTCCATTTTGTTTATGAAGATAAGTTTAAAATTCCCTTATACAAACATCAGGTGATAATGTTTGAAGCAACATGCATTCTGTGAAGTTTGGATATTAAAAAACCAAAAAATGTTCTACTGGGCACACAGCAACAAAAAAGATGTGTGTGGGTTTGCCTTCATTTGAAAAAATAGTGTTATTAATTGAAAGAAGAAAAATATAAAAAATAGCTAATTATTCTTAAATTCTTTCTGGAAGCAGGAATAATTTTTGCCAGCACTATCTCCTTTAATTTAACAACCTAATAAAATGAGTATTATTATTATTATATCCATTTTACAGATGGGAGAACAGAGAGATTCAGTAATTTTCTCAAAGTGGCACAGTTTATAAGTTATAGAACCAGAAATCCACTGCACTTAATTTATTCAACAAATATTTATCGACCATATTGCTTAATACAAAACATACCAGGTTTTTCTGCTTAAATTTATTATCATACGATATAGATATTCACTCCTAAACAAACTAGCCCATGAGTCTGTATTCAAAATTTTTATTTTGTAAGTAATAGGTGGATGGAATCCACCATGCATTTCCGGCAGGAGAGTAAACCAGTACAAATTTTCTAGAGAACAGTCTGACAATATTCAGGGAAATTAAGTATGAAAATACCTTCTAACACAGTAAGCAGATTCCTGGCTATATATATAATGGGGACTAGAAGTCACTTAGAATAAATGAACTAGATATATATACAACAACGTGAAAACATCTAAAAGTGATGTCGTGAACCAAGTCAGAAAGAGGACAAGATTATAGCACAATATTACACGTGTAATAACATGTATTTGACAACAACAATAACAAAAACAGTAACAGTAGTAACAACAAAAACTCCAGGCATTCTTCAGGATACATGCAAATTCAGGGAATTAAATTGATCTCATTAAAGTGGTTGCCAAAGAAAAGGTAGAAATTAGAAACAATAATAAAAATTATATAAGAGTAAAATTTTATGTGGATTGATGATGATGTGTCAGAAATTATTGTCAGTTCAAATAGTTGATCTGAAGTGTTAGGGGGAAAATATCAGATGCTCACGCTTCACCATCTGGTTCATGCTTTGATCCAGGCGGTCAAAACTGTATCAGCTACTACTCAAGGGTCTACGTACCACGTAAAATAAGATTCATCACTGCATCCTCAGAACATCGATCACCAAAGACGGTCCCCTCCAGCCACTGGCCATCACTGATCTCATTTTATCAGACTATTTATTCAAGTAAGAAACATTTAATTAAATTCTCATTTGGGTAGGTAGAAATGATAGAAAACAAAGGTGCGTCCATGATAAACCAGGGTTTTGAAGTATAGTTTGCAGCTTGTTACAGTTTAGCTAGGAGATAATTTCATAGAATATGCTTTCCCATAAATTAGGATTCCTTGAGAGTTCTCCTCTGGTACTAATACCTGATATATACTATATATAATATTGCAGTTCATTTTAGGACTGTCTATATAAATGCATATACACACATTTATATTTTATTTAAAGGAATTTAATCAGTTTTGATTAATAAAACTTCTCAACTATGCATGCAAAATGCTTACAGTTGCCATATGTCAATATTACGGTGTCAAGGACTTTAGGAGAGATACATAATTCTCACAACAATACTCAAATTGATACTATTATTATATCAATTCTTCAGCATAAAATTTCCTGATAGGTAATATGTGGTATATTTAAAACGTCATCTTCTAGAAGCTGGCAAAATAGTTAAATGTATGAACCAAGAGCTGAAGTCCAATTAAGATTTGCCATTCTCTCCATTTTTATAAGTATGTTCAATGCTTTCTTTTAATTCTTCCTTTTCCTGTGTTGAGTTGCAAGGTCTCTTTCCTTTGTTGCCTCTTTATTGCCTGTGTGTACCAATACTATCATAGTCATATTCATACTGAATTATTTTTTATTGTCTACTTTCCTGTCTTTCATACTAGACTGTCTTACATTTCTGTATCATCAGAGAAAAAAACATGTGAATCATCAGAGAAAATATGTACTTAATAGCTCTTTACTATATTTGCCCCAAATGGTATGGAGTGATTGGCATGTTCAAGATATAATCCCATCTAAGAGTATCTCTTAAATATATATGAACAAGTAGCTAGTGTAGCAGTGGGGTGAAAATGACCTAAACTTGATTTTCTTTCACCTGAGGATATTTAAATGAGCAAAGCTTCACATATTTATAGAAGTCCATTAGTAAAAGGCACATTTCACTTGCTGCACTTTGGTTAAAAATTGGTTTCTTTACATGAAAATTATCAGAGGCCGGCAGCCTCATTGCACTTGGTCAGTTTGCATGCTTTCACTCTTGGAATGGGAATGCTTTTCAGGTCTGAAATCTTATTTCGAAAGGCCCAAGTGAATTGGAGAGTGGAAGAGATAACCCTGCAGCTGCTTAATCAGTGGTAATTCAGCCATCGGTCCTCTCAAAATGTAACACATAATAAAGAGCTGCAAATGTAGAGTGGATGATTTAGCCAAGACTTCGTGAAACAAAATCCCTACCATATTAATACCCAAATCCAGTATCCTGTTGGGTACTTGGCACTATTAAGAGTGCCAATTCATTTCCTATTAAGAAAGGCAGCATGGATAGAGCTAGACAATAGCTTGTTTCAGTTTGTTTGAGTCTCCTTCAGGACTAGCAATTACCTGCATCCTTGAAACTTCGATGGAAAGGCATGTGGAGGGTCAGCACGGATGGACAGCTGGTCAGTCCTCTGGGCTGGAACTATATAAAGACTCAGCACTGCTGTTTAAATGTGGAATGTCATTAAATTGGCATTTAATTGAACACGAAACAATGTCACCAGTACAACCATGTTGCTAACATTAACCCTAAAGTAATCAGAAGCTGAAATGATATCTGTCTTCTGGTGGCTTCTAGAAATGTCACTTTCCCAAGGGATTTGGTGGTGTTAATAAAGAACAAACCAGAGCTCATTTGTTAAATCCTACCTTCCCTTTTTTGTGAAAAATAATATATATACAAAAAAGCAATAAATTTCAAAGTACATTGCAATAAAAAAAGAACAAACCAATGCTACAGAGGAAAATAATCCACCCACTTATATGAAAGTATAACCTTATCTTTTACTTGTCTCACAAATGCTTCAGTATAAGACCTGCCTATGTGTACAGTCTACATAATTCCATTTTTAAAGATTTGTTAAATCAGTGTTTAAAAATCAAAATAAAATCCAAAGCCATTTGAGATTGTGTAATCATTTACCTTGAATTTGACTTACCTTTGATAAAATGGCATTGATGCTTTGAGGTATCTATTAAATTTCAAGGTAACCTGAAATGGCAGCTACAGACATTCTGCTATCTCTGCTTGCAATGCCTACTGCCTAATAACACAGAATCTTTTCTATAACTGCTAATCCTGAGGTTGTGTAGGTCTCTTGCCAAACACATAGGTTTTTGCATAATCCATTTTGCTTTATGTTCATTATAATATATGTTACTGAAGGGGATTAATATTTGGAAATTTTTTACATGGATTTTTTTTTATTAAAGCAGTTGGAGGTTTACAGAAAAAATCATGCAGAAAGTTCAGTTTCCCTGTACACCCCCACACAATTTCCTTATTATTAATATTTTGTATTAGTGTGGTATCTTTGTTATAATTAATGAACATATTTTTCTGATTATACTATTAACTATAATGTGAATTTACATTAGTTCTCATTCTTTGTATTACACAGTTCTATGATTGTCTACAAAATTATTCTGGTAACATATGCACAACCTAAATGATGGCCCAGATTTTGATCAGAAAACAGTAATACTTAAAGACAATGTGCTAATCCATATGCATGTGGGTGTGTGAAAAAGAGGAAAGCACAATGAGTAAGAAGGTGAAATGTGAAGACAGGAGGAGTTAAAAGCAAGAGAGAGACTATTTAAAGATAGGCTGAATGTTCCTGGAGAACTGGTTCTGGAAATTTTCTGAATGAGTAAGAAACCTACCTTAGACATTTAAGATGGGCAGAATGTCTTTGAAGAGCTGGATCAGAAAAATTTCTGATTGAGGGAAACAGCAATATATCACACGTCCTCTTGGTTATTGCATGGTATGTGACTAAAAAATCATCTAAAATTGACTTTATATCCTATCTATCCCAGAGAACAAAGAAAGAGAGTTGTGGAGTCATGCCAAATCACTTTGCATTTACCTAGCACTTACTGACCACCAATATGTGCTAAACAGCAGGCATCAATAATGAACAAGATATGGAAATTGGCCTCAAGGAGCTTATACTCTGTGGAAAGAAGATGATCACAAAGTCACATGAATGGTTTAAGTAGAAAAGAGTATTTACAGGATGTTTGTGAATATAGAGAAGGGATGCCTAAATTAGTGTAAGAGGAACACTTCTAAGAAGTAACACCCAAACTGAAACTTGAAGTAATAAGGAGTCAGTCAAGTGGCAGGAAAAGGAGTCGAGGTGGGGGCCAGAGAGTGTTCTAATCAAAGTCCTAAAGACAAGGACACTTATGCTAAGAGTGACACTTATGCTAAGACAAAAAACAAAATAGAAGACCAAAGAGATAAAGAGAAAGGTCAAGAATGGTTCAACATTTTTACTAAGAAAAATAAGGAAGAATTGAAAAGACTTAAAAATGTACTAATGCATTTGTGCATTAAAAAGATTACATTAGACAAAATGTAGAGAAGGAACAGGATTACAGATAAGATAAGAGTTTGAGTTTGGAGACTAGTGAGGAAGCCATTGCAGCATCCAGTTGAGGGATGATGGCAACTTGAATGAAGATGATTGTAATGGGGATGGGGAAAAATACAGCGCCCTGAGATGAATTTAGACAGTGGGAGCTGTAGTCTGAGTCTCTGCTTGTTATCAAAACATGAGTCTGTTGGCAAAGAAGGAAATGAGCAACTGATTAGGAAACACCCTGTACTTTGCAATACTTTTGCATAACTATTGTATATATTTGTTTCCAATGACTCCTTTATATATATATTCAGGGATGCTTTTAAACTAGAAAGAAAAAGTTTGAAAGAAAGTTGCTAAAATAATAAAAGTGAAGGAATACAGCCTAAAAAGGACAATACTCCTTCAGACCTTGATTTTGGTAGGATTTACAAGCAGCAAGAGAAGCTTTATGCTAGTAGTGATCTTGACAATTGGCCCTGTCTGTAAAGTTTTCTTTTCATAGGAAACACTGCACAACATGCTCACCTATTCCAAGTCATAAACAGTCACAATCCCATCAGATATGCATAACAGCCTACAGCTGAATCCAGAGAAGATTCCTGACATATCATTTCAAGTGCAAAGCCTGAAACATCTTTCTGGCAGAAAAGATGGTGTCACGGTGAAAGAATTATCATTCTATCCCTGACCAATTCATCCAAAGGACCCCTGACCAATGATGTTCCTGGCTCATATTCCTCAGAACTGGAGGTGAAAGCCTGCCTTCCTTACTTGGTATCTAAACCATTAATCATTCTTCCTCCTGTGCCCCTGTCATCCTGCAAATGTAGTTTTTTGGTTTGCTGAGGGCTTCTGGAGAAAATCCCACCACTGTGAAGTCTCTGACTAGACCTTTCTGCTCTCTTCACCTTCTTTCCACAATGCTCAATGCTAATAAGCTGTCTGTATTTTAGAGGCATAGAAGATATTAAAGCCATAAGAAGTGAACTACCTCAATTCCCTGGCCCTCAGCTATAAGTCAGCCTTCTTCTAGCACTAGCACAGGTTGGAGGTTGAGAATGTTAACTCTGTACTCAGACTTCCTGAGTTCATGTCTTGATGTCACATCAGTTATGTCTTTGGATATGTTTTTTAACCCCAATAGATTTCTTATTTGTAAAATGGAAGTACTTATATTTCCATGGTTGTCAAAAATATTAGGTGAATTAATCCATAAAAAGTTCTTAGACTTATGTCTCAGCTAGAAAAGCTCGTCTAGCTTGTAGGAGTAGGTGAGTAAGAAGGAAAACCATGTGAAGGGCAAGTGAAATGTAACTCAGAGTCTAGGAACCTACACTCTGAACATCTAATTGAGTAAGCAAAGCTTGGTAAAAAGTGTGTACACCAGGTTTATGTATGTATGAATGGCCTTCCAGAGAAATGAAAGGGGCTTGTTGGGAGTCAAAGCCACCTATATCTCCAAAGTCAGAAGGTTGAAGTTTTTGGAAGACAAAAGCAGGAATTAAAAGACTGTTTTTGGATATAGTGTCATTGACTTTGCTAGGGTAGAATAAAAATGTGTCCCATGATTATTTAGGGAAAGAGGAAAGAATACATAAGGCAAATTCAAGACCCCAGAGCATAGACTCTTTTCGGGGATATCTTTTGGTGCATTCCTATCCAATTTGCTCTGAGGGGGGAGAGTGATCAGGTTACATTGGATGGTTTTGTAGTATTAATGGCCAGTTGAGGCAAGGCAAGACTTGGACCTCACTGGAAGGATGTGGACAGTCCTGGTTTTCAAATGTTATTGCAGTGCTGCCTGTGAAGGAGCACTGAGAGCACGGCTGCGTCTGGTGGCTCAGGCCTCCTGAAGGGCCCTATGAAAGCGCAGACAGAGACACGGGCCACTTGCAGAGCAAGGTCTCCTGCAGAAGCAGCAGCACGTTCTTGTCTGGGGCAGTGAGAAAGGTAGGGTAGATTTTCCTCGGGATGAGGAGATATGCCCTCATGAAACAGAAAAAAAATATATATATATTTGTTTTTGAAAAATAAACTCTCATAGGATCAAGTTTCCAGGGGCTAATCCCGGGGACATTAATATCCCTCAGCCTGGGCCCACCTTCCCCAAAATGACTTTCCTGGCAGTCGTGGGCAGACGCTGGTAGGCAGAGCCACCGAGGAAAGCAGTGTTTGTGCGCTATTGGTTCGTTAGTGTTAATCTGTTTTCTCATTTCCAAATTCTGTTTGCATCTTCCATTCAGTGAGTTCCTACCATTTCAGTTAAACCCCTTCTCCACCCAGAAGTTGTTCCAAAATTGATGATGTCTTAGAATTCGATAAATGTTGTCAGTTAAGTAAACACTTTGAGGAACTTCGATGTGAGCTAGATGAGTGAGTTGAGGAGCTAGTTGAGGTCCTCATTTTCTCCTTTTATGCGTTGAAAAGACTTTGCTTCATGTCAGACAAGCAAAAATCTATGCCTGGTCTCTAGAGTCCTTTATCTGGGAGTGGGTGACAGCAGTAATCATCGAAAGAAAAAAATTAAAGGATACATCCATTCCTTCCATTTATTTTACAGAAATCTAAATCAGATTTACCCTATCCTACTAAAAGGTTTGGTTAACTTTTATACAACTTTTCTGAAAAGAAAATTATTTTGTTAATTAATTTTACAGAATTAAGGGCCAAAATATACACATGTAAATTATTGTTTTATCATCTATTAGCTGTGTGACATTAAGAAAGCTACTTAACTTCGCTGTGTATTAGTTCTTGCCACATAAAACAGGGATTAAAAATAAAACCTTGGGTGGGCCACGGTGGCTCAGCAGGCAGAGTTCTTACCTGCCACGCTGGAGACTTGAGTTCGATTCTTGGTTCATAGTGTTGATGTGAGGATTTAATTAATTAATATGTTTGAATGTTCATACAGCAATGACTGGTACATATATATTTTAATATTATTATTTGCATTGATTCCACATTTGTTCTTCTACTGAAGTTACTGTGTGTGCATGCTATAGACAATAATAAAAAATTTTCCCTGAAATTCTACTGATTTTTGACTCACAGCAACTTCATTTCTTCATTCGTTATATTCAATTACCAGACCTCTGAAATTAGAAAATGTATTTCTTTATAAACATCTGAACTTATATGAATTCTCACTTGTTTTTCTTTTCATCGGTTAAATTTAAACAACGATCCTAGAAAAAAAGAAAATGTATCTGCCCATTTGAAAGTTATTTTCCAACTACTTATTACCTGAGAAAGGTATTCACTGTCCCAGAGATGGTATTCATAGAGAAACAGAAGCAACAACCACAAAACTTAACATTTAAGCTGTGTTTAGAATATAAGTATCATTTATAAATTATCATCTAAAATTTAATTGTATGTTTACATAAATAATGTCAGACCAAAAAAACAAACAAAACTGCATTACCATACCCCACAAAAACTCAAACCACCTGCTTCGTTTGGCTTCATCTTTTGCTCTAAGCTTGATTGATAGTGGGCTTTAATTAGTACATAAGATCTTAAGAAATGTAGTGCTAAAGTCGCAAGTAGTTGAAATTATTGTAAGAAATAATTACTAGAATTATTTTTCTCATGACAGCGAATTCATTGTCTGAAAGTGGTAAGTGCCTTTCAAAAGTACAGATTGGAAAGGCAAATCAAACAAAGCATTTTTCAGTACCATCCATGAGTGCATAAAAATGCTGTCTTATTTAGAAATAATTAACATCACTCTTAATTTCATCTCTAGCCTTTTGTCTTATCATTCACTGACACTTTTGGCAGAGTTTACCCTGGTAATAGATGACTGTTCTTTTCGAGAAAATCACTCTTTCCTTTGATGGACGGGCCAATATCTTTTGTGATTAGGCAGGGACAGCCGTGTCTACCCGATTAGTCATGGATGCTTAGCAGTTCACTGCATGCTTCACGACTAATTGCAGCAAAAGTATTCATCTGCTCTCCTTTCCTTTTTATGTTTTCTTTCCTCCCCAAATAAAATAAGCAAGCAAGTCCATTCCTATAAGGTACTCAGGGGCTGGTAAGATTTACCGTGTTTCTTCATAATTGTTATTTGAAAAAAGTGAATATCACTTTGAATTATCTTAAATTTTTTTTCATGAAAATAAGGTCTCTTAAATTCAATAGCTCATGCAGTCCCTAGATTAAAACTACTGGTGTCTTTATTTTTATGTTTTAAGGAGTGGCTGAATAATGAATTAAGGTATACAGTGTCATGGATAGGAATGTATGTTTAATTAAGAGTTGGAATTTTTTTCATTTGAATTTCTACCCAAAGTCTCATTGGCCTATTAAACATTTATAGTGAAATTAGGAAACAGAGTGCAAATTAATAGAAAATATTTAACAATATTAAATCCAGATAGTATAACAGTATTATATCCAGACATTAAGTCAATAATTACGGTAACTCAAAAAATATTGCCCCATAAAAGTCTAACTAGGTGATCATTTTCAGGTCCCTTGACTTCGTTTCTTGCCAAATATCTCTCTCTTTAGTATTATAATGCTGGTTATGAAATTTAAAATCTTAATCATTCAGAAACTAATACAGTGTGCAGAATATAGCTGAGGCTTTTTGAAGAATAGCTCAATAAGTATTATCGATATTATCCTCTAGATTCTTTCCCTATTTATGATCATCTAAGCAAATATAATAGACATTGAATAATGCCTTTGGTATATCAATTAAATTTGGTGATTAAGCATGGAGAGCCTAATTACTACATCTGAAAAAATCAACAAAAAACAATAAATAGGATTAAGACGGTGATTCACCAAGGTCAATCTCACATTACAGATGATAAAACAATCAGCCCTGGTGAAGGCAGGATAGCAAGTTAATTGCACTATAAAAATGGAGAGCAATTTATTAATTATTTATTAATAGCTAAAAGTCTGTCAAACATCAGGAGGGGTGTCCTTTAGAATCACTGGCTCCCAGGGGCAGAAGCTCCAAACCCAGTACCTGGGAAGAATACAGTGCCAGGCCCAGGGAATGGTACTTACTGTGCAGACACTTCACATGCATGGCCTAAAGTGATTCCGACAACCACTTGTTAATTCAAGTATTATTATTCCATGTGATGCATCAACCTCAGTACGATCATATAAGTCACCTATGGTCAGAAGTAGGCAGTAGTGCGACGCGGACGTATATTCCCTTCCGCCTGAGTTTAAGATCCTTGTTCCTTTTGCTTCTCTAAGCTGCCTCCCAGCTCGAAGCTGGAAACCAGAACAGACACAAACTTTGGTCAAGATAAAAGCAGGTCACAGAGTCAAGCAAAGATAAACTCAAAACCTGAAGTTAAGCTGTTGAGATGGATTTAAAAAATTCAAAGCCAGCAATGAGGAAATAAGATTTGAACAAAAAACAAGATTGGGGATTTTTTTTTTATATTCCAATTTTCGATAATTTTACTCAATCAGGTAATCAGAAAAATGAACCCTTTCCCAAACATACTGCTTTTAGATTTGTGTGTGTGTGTATGTGTGTGTGTGCATGGTCCGGGGATCTAACCCAGGTCTCCTGCATGAAAGGTGGGCCTTCTACCACTGAACCACCCGTGCACCCCCAAACATACTGTTTTTAAAAGTTGCAAATATAACAAATAAAAAGTGCACATGAAACATGCAAAACAAATAGTAATAGCCAACAAAAAGAACAATTCAGTACTCTATGGAAAACAATAGCGTTAAATTTAGGCACATGTAAACGTGATAGAAAGAAAATCAAGGATGAAAAGCAAAATCTTTTCAATGCACTGTGTTGAAAGATAACTGGTGGAAAATTGGAAAAGTGAATACATGCAAATGTTGTGCTGCCAAGGTAATAGTAAGGACCTCGTTTATAGTCTGTACTCTTTAGCCACGTGAGAAATGCCATTGATTTTTTTTTCTGTGAAGAGAAATGGAAGAATTGCTGTATAATTAAAGTTCTAGTATAAATTACTGAAGTCAAATTATTACCTTTTGCATGTCTAAATCATAAAACAAATGGGTACTTGCAGGAGAACTGACCACAGCATTTTACTTTAAAGAACAAAGATATATATACATAATAAGTAAATATGAATACGAATATGAATATGGATGAGTATGAATATAAAAATAAATATAAATATGAATATAAAATCAACAACTGTGTAAATGACTTCCTGAAATAGTTCAAGACCTATTATCTAGGGTAAGATTTAAACTAATTATATTTATTCAGACTATAATACAGGCCTATATCGTGTAAAAGAAGGATTTCTAAAATAAGGAACAAGGGGCCTGGGGATGCCCCAGTGGGTATAATATATAAGCACTTGCTGATGACATGAACAGGGGAGGGAAAAACTACTAATATTTAGAGAAATTCATCCTGTTGCTTTCCCACTCTGTCCTGGAACGTAATGCTTATTGACATGTGCACAAGAGTGAAAACAAAAATAGATTAGAAGCCTGTATAATGCAAACCTCATACATTCTCACAAAGTAACTTTTTGCATGTCATAGTGCACAGGTGACTGACAACTGCAGAGGCAGCTTTTCCACGTAGACAGAGGGAGTAAGTGCATCTAGGATGGTTCCATCATATCAGCAAAATTCTCAGCTTGAATGATGAAACTACATAATGTACCGAGAGATAGAATTAAAGTCTGTTTAATAAGCCTACTTTAGATCCAGACAATTGTGAATTTATATGCCACCTGTGCTAGTCTTTAAATCAGTTTTATTGAGGCATAACACATACATACAATAATCTTCATCAATTCAAAGTTTATTATTTGATGAGTTTGGGCAGATAAACTCAAGAAACCACATGTAGGGGCGGCTGCCGTGGCTCAGCAGGCAGAGCTCCGACCTGCTGTGCTGGAGGTCTGGAGTTCGATCCCTGGTGCCTCCTGCCCATATGCAAATTAAAAAAAAAAAAGAAAGAAAGAAACCACATGTACAAACAAACTGCAGAGCATTCTCAATTTTTCGAAAGATTCTTCATGTCCCATGGCAGCCCAGTCTTCCTTCTGCCCAGTCCCACATGCAACTATTGATCAGCTTGTTGTCATGCTAACTTAGCCATTTTCTAGACTATTAGACATATGGACTCACAGAGCATGTGCTCTTTTTATCTACGGCTTCTCTCAGCAGAATGATTTTCAGATTTATCCCTGATGTAGAAATTAGCAGTATTTTGATCCTTTTTTATTGGTGAGGAGTATTTAGTATATGAATCTACCATATGTTTTCATCCATTCAGTGTTGATGGAATTTGGGGTTATTTAGAGTTTGGAATGCTGCTAGTAAAGTTTCCATCAACATCTCTGTACAAGTCTTTGTGAGGACCTATGTGTTCATTTCTCATAGGTCAATACGTAAGTGTTGAATGTCTGGTTTGTATGGTCAAGACAAAGTTTTCCCACTAGCTGTATATGAGAATTCTGGTTGTTCCATGACCTTGCCGTCATTTTTTTTATTCAGTCTGTAATTTCTGCCATTCTATCGTGTAGTGGTTTGCCCTTGTGATTTTAATTTGCATTTCCTTTATCATTGATGCTGTTTCTTTCGTGTATTTGTTAGCTATTTGTACATACTCTTTTTCAAATGTCTTCCTAAATTTTGATCATTCTCTTATATAAGTTTGTCTTCTTATCATTGAGTTGTAAGAGCTCTTTATATATTCTAGAAATAAGCTCTTTGTCAGGTATATGTATTTGAATATTTTCTCTCAGCATTTGGTTTGCCTTTTAATTTTCTTTATGTTATCATTCAAAAGAGCAAAAGGCTTGACTTTATTAAGTTCATGTTTTTCCTTCCTTAAGAAATTACTGCCTAGACCAAAGTCAAAGACTTTCTTCCATGTTTTATTCTAGAAGTTTTATAGTTTAGCATTTACATTTTTGTCTACATTCTTTGAAGCTGCTTTTTTGTATATGATGTGAGAGAAGGATTCACTTTTCTCCAGGGGTGTACTCTGTTACTTGTTCCACCAGTTTGCTAGAAAGATTTTCTTTTCCCCATTGGATTGTCTGTAGTTAAAATCTCTTACAACATTTGCAGAATTATCTGCATTTTACTCTAATTTCTGTGTGTGAAGCTCCAAAAATATTTATGGCTGTTATTTTGATTCACGCATGGTACTGTGTTTTAATTATTAGAAACTTGTCTTCACCCTAGAAAGGATAATTTCAGAAGTCCTGCTAGTTTGTCAGATGCAGGATGGGGAGGTTCTATTTTCCTGGAATAAGGATGTAATGAAATATTTTATTGGATTGTTGGTCTGTTTGTTTATAATGATCTTGCCTAGTGTATGTTGCCCCTTAGTGTTTAGAACTGATGGTGGCAGACAATGTGAACTGGCTTGTATTAACTCTCCAGAAAGAAAAAACCAGGAGAGTCAATACAAGGTTGGATGCATCCAACCTTCCTTTCTGGAATGTGGCCATAGAGAGATCATTTGGCATGGAACAGGGTGGCCATACATCAAGGCCCAGATCAAGGAAGAAGAAAAACAAAACAGACTCAGTTGGATTCTTCTAAAACTATGTCAAAAGGAAAGAGAATATGTGATTTTGTGACACATCCCTTTTGGAGTTGACTTGCATCCTGGGAAGTGACTGCATATTTCAATTAAAATGCAAGTGAAGAGAGAGTATCCAAATTACTCTACTACACTCTAGAATGTTCACATCTTAATTGGCAAATCTGATTCTGAGAAAAATCATCTCTTGAGCCAAAATTCACTTTTTGCCAATTGTGCACTCAACTGTAACACCACCAAGACCCTGACCTGCCCCACCTTATAAAGCATTTAATGATAATGGCAGTGTTCCCTTCAAACCTCCATCTCCAGGATAAATCCTTTGCTGCTGTCTTGGATAGGTTTTTTGAAATAACCAAGTGAGGAAATGAAAATATTTTTAACACAAAATATCTCTGGTCAATATGGCTGAAGTTCTCTTTATTGATTCTAATAATGGAGAAGGGGTCTATATACCTCCTAAGACCCAGCAATATGTACCAATACCTCAGCTTGTCTGCTTATGCCTGCCTCGTTATGGACCAATAGTCATATAACGTAGCCACAGGCAGTGAATAGAGGTATACCCAGGCGCGAATAGACACTTTGAGCTCAAGATATTTCTGTGTAAATAAAGGGGATCCATAGATTCCTGGAAAGGAAGCAGATCAGATCCATGAGCTGACTCAGTGTTAGATTAAACCTGCTCTTTGCTACAGAAGAAGAGTTCATTTCCCATATCTTGGGAAATGGTTAGAGCTAATTTAACCTATTTATACCCACAAAGCAGGACTCTCTTGCTACCTAGATACATAGATAATTGACAATCTCTACCAACTATGAGATTTGTGACTTTAAAAAAGTAAGATGGTTGACAAAAAAATTGTCGTTGGTAAAACCAAAGTGACACAGAAAATAGGGGCTTTTTGAAATTGATAAAAATAGAATTAAATATGTGTTTTGAACTGTAATAAATGTCTTCTAAAAAGCATCTGCTTCCAAAACAAGCCAAATTTATCTCCATTAAAAACCTGCTTAGGCACGTGAGTCTCTTTCTGAATCTCTTTCTTTAGTTGTTCAGGAAATATTGCTTTGCCATCTCTCTGCTGATCTAGTGATGTGTTTATTCTAACTGCACCACGTTCTGAAGCTTTCGCGTGACACTAACTGGCTTGAAATTTAATACCTTGTTCATTTACATTTGATTTCATTTTTTTAAGTCCTAAGAATATGCCTATGTAACTAATTGGCCCTTTGCCTACTTACCAGAGAATATAAGGTCATGTTATTAAGTTCTGGTCTTCTATTCCTGTACTAAGAAGACAGAGGATGCATATGTTTCATTTTGCTGAACTACTACAAAAATCCACTCACATAATCTATGGAGAGGAGGCAACAACTCTAGCTCTCATCTTTTATTAAAGTTACTTTAAGTAGTCAATCATATTAATTATATAATTCAACAAATATTTACTAAACACCTACCATGAGCTGGACCTTGAACCAGGTACTGGGGACACAGTTATATATATAGACATAGTTCATTTTTGAACAAATTCTCACAGAAGGAGACAGATTGTAAATAAGAACATATATACATAAATGAGAGAGTATCATAAAATAGATTAACTGGGAATGACAAGATGGTCAGGGAAGAATTCCTTGAAGTGACCCCTGAATCCATACTTGAAGCAGCCATAGAAGAGAAACATTCAAGCAGCAGAAATAGGAGCAAGGCAAGGAGACAGGAGAGAATAGGAAGGTTCAAGTAAGTAAGAAGTAGGACGCACTATATCTTAGATATATTGAGCAAGTGCATAAAATGTGGTCAGAGAGGTAGGAAGAACAGGATTCTATAAGCATTGTAAGAAATTAAAAGTAGTTCAAGTATGTTTTAATAACATAAACTTGTATGTGCCTTTTAGAGAGAATCGTTAAGGGGAAAGGATTGCATGTGTCGGTGGCAGATAGAAATTAGAAAACAATTATAGTGCTCTAGGTAATATGAGTATATGATTGTTATGGATACAAAAACAAGTAAATGATTTAAAGATTTATTTTGTGGGTAATACAGAAATGCTTTAAGGACTGAGCAGATGAGGAAAAGGGGTAAAACCAAGGCTTACTCCTAGAATTTTGGCATGAGCATCTGGACAAATGGTGGTGATCTCCACTGAGATTTGAACAATAGAATAAGGAAAGGTTTATGAGGAGTCAATAAAGCAAGGATCTGTTTTGAACATATTAAATAAGAAAAATATATTATATATTCAAATGAAGATGCAACACTGCATTGAATTATGCATTGGACTTAGAAATGAATATTTAAGAGACTTAGTTTATTGATGCTGTTTAAGCCATGGAACTGAAAGAAATTACTTTAAGGAAGCAATTTACAAGGAAGTGTGAGGACTGCACAGACACAAAACTTGGAGAACTCCAACAGGCAGACATTCAATTGGGACATGTATCATGGGAAACCAGCAGCTTCTTTTGCTGAAGAGGTAAAATTGCTAATAAACCATGCATTCACATATCTGACATTCTATAAAACATGCCTATCAAAACTTTCAGCCTCAATCTTCCTTTGAAATTGGGGACATTATTTCCATTTATAAAGAATTTTTAAGTCCTGCTTGATATATTCTAGCCTGGAAGACTAGAAAATATTACTATATATATATGTTATACATATACATTTGTATATATAAACGTTTTATATATATATATACACACACACACACATACACGAACCTGTATATTAAGGATTTTCTTATAGAAACTTGCTGTTTTCATCATAAAATGGTAAACAACATGATACTGGCCAATTTAAGATCAGACAGTAAATGTCCAAATGGACAAGAAACTAGAAATCACTATTCTGGTCAGTATGATCTTGGACAAACAAAGGTTTGAATTTATGTTATTAAATTTGTATTCTTAAACAGAGTAACAGATATCAGACTCCTTGTTCTTTGACTTGGTCTTAAATTGAAGTAAGTTTGTGAGAACTTATGCTTCCCATAATCCCTCCTTTCTGATGAAAGAGCATTAAGTGAAGGGGCCAGGGAGAAGCCATGAAGATGGCTGCCCTGCATGGGTGTAAGGTGGCTAGAGCTATGCTAAGAAGCTGGGTTTCCAATCTGGGTGTGGGCTGCTGCAGCACACATCATTATTTACCATACACTGAGAAATCCAACTTAACCTCCTAACATGCACAGGTAAGGTTTCCTGGGATGAATCTTCTGTAAGCCTGTTGTACCAGCATTTATTAATAGCACTCCTTTCACTCTCAAACATATCTGAGTTTGGGTGATCAATTATATGGTTAACCCATAACTCCCGCAATCATGTGTTTAAGAACACGCCAAGTTAGGCAAAAACTTTGCCCATCATAACCAATTCCTAATAAAGAAGTCTTTAACATCCATTTGGATGATTATTGGTCTCCTTTTGAGTGCTGTGTCCCTCCCAATTGGCCTATAGTATTTTTTGAATGTTTCATATACACAGTGTTAAATTCAGTAAGATACAGTGGATGGGTCACAGAAATTTGAAAGTTTGGTTGCAAAGGGCATGAGCCAGCCCAGAAATCCTTGTGCTACTCTATTTTACACATGGAGACTAAGAGTGCAAGTTGATTTGGGACATATGGTGAGTCAGTGGCTAAGTTAGACAGTGAATGTAATTCTCTCTGACTCCCTAACCCATCCTTCCAATCACTTTGTCTCTAGATACCCACCTTCTCGAGTGGGGAAAGAGACTTTGACCACAGCACTGCCAGTGTAATATATGCCATCTATGAAAGAAGTCCAAAGTGAGTTCCCAGGAAGATGTTACTTCTGACAAGAGGATTCCACAACATTACCTGCAGTAGGAGTTTACCAGTTATGCGGGCCTGAAGGATGGATGGAAGCAGGGAAGGAAAAGAGAGCTTTTCAAAATGAGGAATGACACAGCTTCATGGAGGCACAGAAGTGCAAGGTAGGTCAAAGAAATAGTGACTAAGTGTGGATGAAATTTAGGATGCACGATAGAGTAAAAAGGAACCCAGAAAGATAGAGTGAAGTGACTTTGAAACCAAACTAGGAATTTTGGATTTTATTGGACACATATTTGAAGCTTTTATGAAGATAATACTGGCAGCATATTAGAGTGTGGGTTAGCAAGAGGGATTCTCGGGTAGTAATTGGAACCTGTTGTGAAAACTTACACTGGCTAAAAAGAAAAGAAAACAAGCACAGAATCAGAGCTAGTATAATTATTCTACTTGGACAGAGTTCCACTGAGATTTTGACCCTGTTCAAATGTTTTTGGAAAGACAGATGCCTTTTAGAGGAAAGGGCAGGCACTATTTGTCCTAATTTTGCTGGAAAGTTGTCTGCACACCCTTTGATTTCAAGGGAGGTCCTGGAAAAAAGATGCTTCCTACTATAGACAGAAAAGGAAATAATACAGTTGACCTTTGATATTTGTAACAGAAAATTTTGAGATCATTATCTCCAAACGTGGGAATTCCTTTACTTCTCTGGTTCTTTTTGCTTTCTCTTCACATGCTGCCTAACGCAAGCATTTGGCTTTCTTTCCAGGGCCATATTCCACCAAGAAAAAGTTTCTGTTACTGAACAAGAAGCACTATATAAATGTAGATGAGTGGAGGCCAAAGAGCTGGGGACCAGCTGCCCAACAGGCCCAATCACAACCTAGCACACTCTCTGACAGTGAAATCAACCTCTTTTTGCTGCATCCCCCAACCCACCACCAATCTGGTTCTTCCTGGTAATGACCTCTCAAATCTTCCTTAAGATATTTCTCTTCCCATTGTGTGGTTTGTGTGGTTTCACATTTGTGTAGATCTATCAGCCTGTCTTATCCATGGACCCTAGTGATTATTTCAGCTTTGGGCACGTGACTCAATTCAAGATTTAAAATGGAATGCAAGGCCCTATATTTTTGGACTTTTTGTGCGTACATGAGATTTGGAACTGCTACAACCACACAGGAATGCCTAGCTCTGCCCCGTGGAGCTTGAGCACAGAACCGACTAAAGGAAGCCAACAAGACAGATGGAGCCTGTGCCAGTTTGAAGCTGTTGTGTACCCCAGAAAAGCCATGTCCTTTAATCCTCATTCAAAGTTGCTGGCTGGAATCTTTTTTATTGTTTCCATGGAGATATGACCCACCCAATTGTGAATGGTAACTTGTGATTAGATGGTTTCCACGGAGATGTGTCTCCACTCATACAAGGTAGGGTTGCTTACTGGAGCTCTTTAGAAGGGAACCATTTTGGAAAAAGCTGTAGAGCCACCAGAACCAACAGAGCCCGCACAACCAGAGACCTTTGGAGATGAAAAGGGAAAATGCCCCTGGGGAAGCTTCAGGAAAGAAGAAACCTGGAGTGAAAGCTAGCAGATGTTGCCATTTGCCCTCCCAGCTGAGAGAGACACTGCTCACTTCATTGACCTTTCTTGAATGAAAGTAACCTCTTTTTGGTGCCTTAGTTTGGACATTTTCACAGCTTAAAATTGTGAACTTGCAACTTAATATATTCCCCTTTTTTAACATCATTCCATTTCTGGTATATCACGTTCTGGCAGCTTACAAACACATACAGTCTCTCCTACATGGCTGAAGATTGTTCTTGCCCCTGCCCCTTCCTCAGGCATCCCTCCCGGCAACTCCCTGGAAGCAGGCTGAGCTTTGACTGCTCCATAACCTTGAATGCTGCCAGCTCCAAGAGCATCTCGTTTTGAGAAAAGAGTACATAAAATGTTTTCCCACTACTTGCACACAAGCCGCTGACACTTAGCCACTTGGTCCCTCTACCATTTTTAAGCTGTAGGGCAGTTGTAACAGGTGCAGACATAATTGACAGAACTTCGAGCTGTCTGACTGTCTGCCTTGTAGTAGCTTCAGCTCTCTATATGAAAATTCCTCTGAATAAATGCTTATGAACTGATCACCGTGGCATTCCATGCTTCTTTTTTTCAGAATCTCAATAAGTCCCATTTTAGCGCAGTTTGGGGCAATCCCAGCTGAGTCACATTTATTTCTTTATTCAGGGTAAGTCCTGCTGATGGTTCAGTGGGATACAAAATGGAGGAGAAAACTGAGAACTAGGGGGCTAAGGAAACAAAAATCTAGTATGTGAACCCAGGCATCCCTTCTCAGCCCTTGTGCTATTATCCGCCATGCTATAATATTTTTCTAACAGAGAGTTTGTCTATTTGAATTGTGTCTAGATCTGACACATATTGTACAACCAGCAAATGGAATTTGGAATTTGAGAAGTCACAGTGTCAGCAGGAACATCTCTGTAAAAATGTTGAAACTGAGGCTGTTCCCTCACTGCCTGGTTGTGAAATGCTTCCTGGGGTACAGGGGACCTTTGCCTAACAGGTAAACCTGATGACAGGCTTGAAACAAGCCTCCCCTGTTCACCCCACCCTGATTTAAGTGGCCCTGCCATTGACCCTCTTAGCTTCTACAAAAGAAACCTACACATTGTGTTTTAATTGTCTATCTTCTCACCTTCCTCTACCCTAGCAGTTCTCAAACCTTAGCATCAGAATCAATGGGAGGGCTTGTTAAATCACAGATTGCTGGGTGCCAACTCTGGAGCTTCTGAGTCAGTAAGTCACATGGATCCTGAGAATTTCCATTTCTGATAAGTCCTAGTTGATGCTGGTGTGGGTGGTGCCGGTGAACGGACCATACTTTCAAAATCACTGCCCTACTCCATTACATTCCAGAATCCTTCAAAGAAGAATTAACAAGCTGCCCATAGGAAATCTTAGCACAATACATGGAATATATGTATCAAAAACAAAACGACAAACAGAAAAAAGAACTGTTGGGAGAATGAATTCATCAACAGGATGGGTACATTTTTAAAGTGATTTTTCAAAATAAATCACATGAGAAAGAGTGTTCCGTCTTATTGTTTTCTTTAAAAATACTAATTTTAATATGCTAAGTTACAGTTTAAAATGCTTTAAATCATGTATACAAATATTCATCGCAGTATGTTTCCTGTTAGCTAATGGCAGGAAACCGTGTTAGGGAAGGCTCAGAAACTTTCAGCTGCCAGTGCCCAGACCTCACCTCCCCCCACCTCCTTCTCTGGGGAAGACACACGCCACCCTCAGCAGCCATCTCCAGCCTTCCTCTACCCCCACCTCCTTTATTATTACGTGCCATTTCACGACCTGGGGGAGATGTTAAGTCTAATGAACAGTCCCAGCCAGACCTTAAACCTGGAAACCTGGAACAAGCAGCCCCAGCTGCTTATCAGAACAGGGATTCTTAATGGCAGGGACCCCTTCCCCCAAGATGGAGAAGAACAGCACCCAAACAGTCTGGTTGGGTCTCTCGTCTGCAACTCTGGGTGGGGCATGCAGAGCTGTCCCCTACTCACTCTAACCTGGAGCAGTTTTGGCCACTCCTCAAGACTGGCCATGATGGGACATCTTCCCCTGCTCTCTTGAACAACTTGGTCTGGGTAAGTGGCAGATTATTTTCCCTTTCTGGACTTTTTACATTGTACAAGTAATAAAGGGCTCATTTGCTGAACGTTTATGTTGAGCCCACAACACATCACTGAAGCAATTCACTCCACAAACAGTACGAATACATTGTGGTAAATTCACACAGCACATATTTTACAGTAGTGAAAATGAACTAACTCAGTCCCACATAAACAAGAAGGAATTTTATAAACATAATGTTGCATGAACGAATACAGACATAAAAGAACACTTTCTGTTCATATAAAGATCACAGCCAAACAAGACAGGGTAGCATCCCACTTTGAGAGGAGAGGAGAGGAGGGTAGTTTAGGGAGGGGACAGAGAGGAGGATTCCAGAGTTCTGCCAATTATTTCTTGCCAAGTGTACATTTATGATAATTTATCAAACTGTACATTTATGACTTACGCACAATTCCCTTTATACGCCATGCTTCAATTTAAATTTCATTAAAAGACAAAAATTAGAAAAAAATTAATTTAGGCTTGGGAATTAATCAGAGATACAAATTTTCCATTAGCAGACACAAAATATTCAGTCATTGACTATTTGTCAGATTAACTTTTATATCTATTGTCATTGCCTATGTGGAGGGCAACAAAAGACACAAAGAAATAAAGCCCTGAGAAATGAGTATACAGTCCTGGAAAATGAAGGGGAAAACTTTTCCAAGCTCTTATTTATGCTCTTATGTTTATGCAATCACAAATGGATTCTTTGGTCTTAATTATAAATTAAAATTTATTTCAAAATTCCTCAGTTTGTTTTTCCAACTTGAAAATGAGACCGAGAATTCAACTTGCCCCAGTTAAAGTAGAAAGCTATTCGCTGTTGTCCCTGGTAATTAACCTTCTTGACTCCATTTATATCATTCCAGAATGATTCTCAATTTTTAAATATAACTCAATAGTTTTGTGACTTTAATTCTTTCTTCTTGTCCCCCAATGACTTTCTTCATCTCCTTATGTTGGAAAAATGGGTAAAAATTAACTTGCAAACCTCAAACTGATTTTTAGTTAATATCTTGCCCACTGTTTCACAGGCTTTTCTATAAAGAACTGGTATGGATCCAATCACACGTCCCTCAGAGACTTGTTCAATCCTAATCTCCAGTCCTGTGGGTCTGACCCATTTGTAAATAGGATCTTTGAAGATATTGTTAGTTAAGGTGAAGCCAAACTGAGTGAGGGTGGGTCTTAATCCCACATGGCTGGAGTCTTTAGAAGCAGAGGAAATTCAGACGCAGTAGCAGCAAGATAAATAAGAGAGAGAAGAAGATGGGGGCTATGTGAGGGAGGCAGAGCCAGCCATGGGTCACCGACAGCTGCTACCAGAGCATTACAAATTTCGGAGAGCGCCTACTCTTGCCTGTAATTTGATGTTGGACTTCTGGTCTCCAAAACAGAGACAATGCATTCCTGTTGTGTAAGCCAGCCAGTCTGTGGTACTTTGTTACAGCATCCTTGGCAAATGTCCTCTGTGGCAACTGCTCAGCTCTGCCATTGGGGTGTGAAAGCAGCTATGGATAGTACAGAAATGAACGGGTGTGGCTGCCCTCCAATTAAACTTTATTTCTGGGCACTGAATTTGAGTTTCATAGGATTTTCACTTGTTACAAAATATTCCTCTTTTGATTTTTTTCAGCCATTTAAAAATGAAAAAATAAAAAAAATTCATTCTCAGCTTGGAGGGCTTACAAAAACATGTGGTGGACTAGATTTGTCCTGCCATTCATAGTTTGATGACTCATGACCTAGCGAGTCACCTTAGTTTCCAGCTAGGTAAAGTATTTCTATAATAGCTGAGATTTTGCTGCATATGAGAGTTCCTTATAGAAACTAGATTTTAGAGAATAATAATACAATCCATATGCCTGGGACACAACAAGATTTCAAGGATGCTGTTAATAAATGACCATTTGAGACATAAAGAAAGGAAAGTTCACTATTTCATTTTCAACACATGCTTTGCATCATTGCCAAAAGCTTCTACTGTGTCAAAGATTGAGCCCAGCAGCTGACATTCCATCTTTACTTTACAGTTGGTTTTGCTTTCTGTGTGCATATTCCGTTGATTTTCTAGGAATGCTAGCACTGAAATCAATTTAGTGATCAACCATTATTATCCCCTTCTTTACTCTTCCTGCCATCTTACAGCTCTCTGCTTTCCTGAAAGCAAGATGTCAGAGCATTTGTATTGTATTGCTATTTACTTTTCGGCTCAATAGTTTTTTCAAAGCAGGCACATCATTGACATTTAGCAGTATTAATCTCTGCCAGTGCAATATGCCTAATTGGTTTTAATGAAATAAAGAAGGAGAACTTTGTGGGAAAATTGCAATGAACTAAGATCTCTGTTTTCGGATATTTTCTAAAATCAATTGCATTGACCAACAGAAAACAGAGTGCCTCTAAATAGCATTTAGCCCTCCACAAATTGTCAAGGTTGCATGTTACTGAAAACCAGGGCAACAGTCATTTTCATTTTGAAATTTGTTTATTTGGAAAGGATTTGAATATCAAGCAAGACTTAGGATAATCATTCTATTGAGAATTTTGCTAATAAAAATCCCTTGCATCAACATAAAAATAACCACTTACTCCCAAAGCAATGCATAAAACATCACAATGGGCCAAAGGAAAACAGACAATGATCCTAATGAAAATTAGACTATAAATCTTCAAGTCATGTTATAGTTGATGCATCTTTCTTCTCCCTTTCCTTTCTTTATCGTGATACTCATTTTATAGGGGGTTGCTAAGTGTATGTTTAGCAAATGTTTATTGCCTTCTTCTTCTGATGGAGAGCTTTAAAAAAACATCTGGAATTTTTAAGGGCAAATTCAGAGGTATAAGGTTATGTCCATATAAACCAACTACATAGACTTGGCTGGCAATTGTCTGAAATACCTGCAGACATTAGGACAGAGTCAGCACCTTCACGGAAGCAGCATGGCTCAGTGAACCAAGCAATTGAGAGTAACTGTGTTCTAATACTGATTTTTCTATTCCCTCATTCAATTTAACACTACCCTCTGTGCATAGGGAGTAGTTGATACGAGGCACATAATTAGCCCACCAGAGTTGCAGGAAAAATAATGTAATTTACCACGTTCAGCTTACCTTTCATCATCCCTAACTTCCAACCCTTCAGCAATGCAGACAGTTTAAAGGCTGCTGCTGACATGAAAAAATGCTCACATCAACCAAGACTAGAGGGACTGGGCTGAAAGGGTGAGAACCAGCAGCTCGATTCTTTGAGAAATACAATATATGCCTTTTCTCAACAAGTACCTCAGAGAGGAGTGCAAAATACTAAATTCTGAAATAAAATAGCTCTTCTATAAAATATATTCTTTATTCTAACTTCATTATTATACTTTGCTTATTTTTCCAGTACCAGTTATGCATATTTTTAAGACTTGTCATTTGTGAGATTATCATACTCACTTATGTACTGATCATGAGGAAGAATTAACTGTACCACTGTTTTCTTTGTCCTCATCACAAAAGAAGGCATCCAGAATTTAATACCAGGACATTGACTTTTATTTCTTGGCACTTAGAAAACTTGAGACTTCAGAAACGAGGTATCTGGTGAACCTACTGTTAAGGGCAGGGTAGAAGCTTAGAGGGTAGCTTCTCACATGAGCTCAATCACACCTCTGCTCAGTTTTGCTGCAGGCTTTTGCTTTGGAGAACTCAGTCTCTGCCATGGGTGAAGCTGATCCCACTGAATGGCCGTAATTTGATAGTGCTATACTCTTTGGCCTCTAGTGCGACTTTTCTCAATTTCCATTCTATGATTCTTTACAATGTAAATTCAATCTCTGCTTTTAACCCTTTGTCCTCCCGCTCACGCAAGGATTCCCATTACTCTGCATAAAGGGCTAACGTCACCAGGAAGAGGCTTAGAACACCTACAAAAACTTGCCCCACAAAAATCGGTCAATTTTGTCATTCTTTAATCCAAATAAATATATTTGCAAATTCTGTAACTGTGAAGCCTAGAATTCTAATTTGAGACTACAAAAAAATGTAACCAGAATAAAAATAAGAATGTAATGCAAAATTGATTGCCTTGACTTTTGTAATTTTCTAGAAAGAATTTACACACTTTCAGTAACAACATCTTGCCAAACTGCAATACTACCTTATATTTATGTAACACGTTATAATTTTCAAAGAGAATTTCACATATATTATCTTATTTGATTTCTACATCTGTTTCTGGTACATTTCTCCCTTTAAGAGAGATGTCTTCAAACATTATAAAAGCTTTAATCGTATGGTAAAAATATGCTAAGAATATCTAATGAAATCTATTGTGAATGTGAATATAAATGCATTCGACAATTGCAAAATCAGTTGGTTCACTAAAATATAATTTACATTTCCCAGGCTTTTTTGCATCTTAGAATTTTTAGTCCGCCAAGAGTGCCATTCTTTTGTAAAAATGACTAAAGCCTTCATGCAACAACACTTAATCTACTCTTCAAACCTTAAACTAAAAATAAATATGCATTTGAGAGAAATAGCATGATCATTAAA